>BMAC01000302.1:850400-868191 GCA_014905375.1 Phtheirospermum japonicum | reverse complement strand
ATGCACTCAAGGATGAGTTCTGGATTCGGGCTATGCAAGAGGAGCTGGATCAATTCTCCAAGAATGATGTGTGGGATCTTGTTCCACGGCCAGAAAATGCTCACGTGACGGGGACCAAGTGGATATTCAAGAACAAGACTGATGAAAGCAGGCAAACATTGTGAGGAATAAAGCTCGACTTGTCGCACAAGGGTATACGCAAATTGAAGGTATTGATTTTGATGAGACATTTGCCCCTGTTGCTCGAATTGAGTCGGTAAGACTTTTGCTTTCTGTTGCTTGTCTCATTAAGTTCCTTTACTCTGTTTGTTTTGTGAAGTGCTGGTTATTTTGAACAATGTTGGTTTGTAATGTTGGTTTGAGTGTTAACAACATTGGGTGTTTTGTTTAGGGGGAGTTTTCTATCTTAGGGGGAGTTAGTATTTTTATTTTCATTTGTGTTTGCGTCTTAGTGTTTTGTCCAAAAAGGCAAAAGGGGGAGATTGTTGAGAAATTTATTCTTGGCAATAATTCATATTTTGTTATTTGCCTTTCTTGGGCACAAAATAAGTTAGGAAACTAGATATAGGACAATATTATGTTTTCAGGTTTATGCACAAGACTTTAATTATTTTTAGATTGTGTTTAGGATTTATTTTTAGGTATTTACCAGGTTTAGGATCTTAGAATTGTCTATTTAAGACATTAGAAATCCTAAAGCTTGGACTTACGGTTTTTTAGAGGATTGACGCACGGATCTCTTGAAGACGCAAGACGACGCACAAGAGAAGAAGAACACAAAGAAGAAAACTACTTGGAGCCAACGTTCGTGAGAAATAAGATCTTTGAAGTTGCGTGACCGACGGAAGAGATCTTTCCATTCCGGCAACAAGTATTTAGTATCAAGTTTCTTGATATTTAATTTTCATATATTACTTTATATTTTGTATTGAACGTAAAGTGAAAGTAATATAGTTTTCGGGTTTGTACACCCAAGTTCACAAGTATTTACTTGTGAACTGAATTTGTTAAATCGTGTTCTCGTATTTTAATTTCCGCTGCATAAGTTTAAATTTACTCTGGTCGATGTTGTTAACTGATGTTGTTAACATTGATTAACAATATCGTGAATTTGAGAATTATTTTTAAAACCATAGACCTACTAATTGTACAATACTCTTCGGAGCATTATCATGTAGTAATGATTGACTTAATGTGTTACTCCTTCATGAGTATACTTGGTATTTAATATTGCATATAACACAGTGTCGTTGTTCAAGAGCGAGAAGTATTTAATAGAATATTTGGCTAAATAGCACTACTTCAGGAGCAATGTATCAATATTCTTCATGAATATAGAATTGAAAAATAAATATATAAATAATTTCCAGGGGTATATATTATTCGTAAGAAATATTATTATTAGTTGTGCTATTTCAGGAACAACTTAATCATAATGTAAATAATACAATGACACGTAAACAATACTTTTAATAATTAAGTAAGACATATGTTATGTAAATGTATCCACTCCCCCCTTCCACACACAAAAACCCCACCCCCACCCATTCATTTTAATAAAAGATATAATTCATTAAAAACTTTGTAAGGAAACACATAATTTTGAATTAACATCTACATTAAAAGAGAAAGACATTTATCTTAATTCGATAGTCTCCTCATGGAGAATTTATATTGGTGGCTAGATTTTCAAAACTCTTTGATGAACTTGTGGACAAGCTCCCGTTCATCAATTGATCGAAAGAAAATAAAGGTAACTATTCTCATAAAGAAAATTATTTGATCTAGAATTATAATGTTAACAGGATATAAGTATCCTTCATGAATAAGTATTATATATTATAAAATGTTCTACTTCAAGAGTGAAATAATTTGATTTAGACTTAAAAAAATAGATCCATATCTCATATTATTCTTCAAGAATGCATAATATTCAATTAGAATATTAAAAAACAAGTAGATATTATAGTATTCTTAAAAAATACATAATATTCAACTAGAATATGTTTCTCCAAGAACTACAATAATATGACAAGCTTAGCCTTCTAAACTATAAATAATTGTTAGTTTGTGTTTTTTCGGGAACCCACGATTATTATATATAATGATCGAAGAAACCAAATAATTTCTCATAGTGTTTCTTCAGGAAACAGATTTAAAATTGATATCCACAGTCCAGAGTCAACTTTAATATGTTTTAAACAATTTATTCGAATATCAACTTGATCCAACGATTAGATTGTGTGCAATCTTGTTTTGAAAAAAGTTACATCGATTGATTCTAAAAACAAAAATATTATTCTGTTTGGAATCAATTATCGAACTCCATGAGTTTTAGAATCAGATCTCCACCATTTATATTTTAGTTCGATGAGTCTTGAATGTATTGTAAAAGTTTTAGAGCGGTCCAATGGTTAAAACTTTGGGGAGAAAAATTTATGTGCAGAGAATTTTGCGTTGAGAATTTTCTATTATTTTGGTTTATGGGGGTTTGGTTTTGAAGGCTCTTATTTTCGATCAATCTCAATTGGTTAGAGATTCGTACTGATAACGTGTTTTAAAATAGAAAGAAAAGAGAAATTGTGAGAAGATAAAGATAATGAGTGATCCTATTATAAGGAATAGAGTCTCGTATTTATAGGTATAAGATTAGGGCTTAGAGGTACAATGGTCATTCATTAATATATAATTACAACAATATATAGTTTTATTTTATTTCATATGTATGTATATAGTACTAAATTGAATGTAATTAGTTTAAAATTATTATAAATTGTGCTTAGCGAACGTAAATAATAAAAAATAAAATATCAATATTCATATATTTAAATGTTGTTTATAATTATATTTTGAACACTTGATATATTATAAGGTTATATAGTAGAATAATCTTCTTATATAGTTGACTTGAATACAATTTCTAATAAAAATCATGTTACATTAATATTATTTCAATAATACATAAACAAAGTTATCGTCTAATAATAGTACTTCACCCGTTCGTCCACATTATGATTTTTTTGTAACCATGTCCATCGTTGCTCAAAGTTTACAATGACAAGAACAATTTGCATTTATATTTGTTTAAATTGATGAACAAGAATATATTAATATAATATTAACTTATCAAGTTTTTAATGTCTTGTTAGATTAATACCGAGGTAATTTGTATATATTTTTAAGAATGTGAAAATAAACAATTAAAATCAAAGACTATTTAAATAAATAAATAAAATTATGATTATATTATGTTTAGAAACACTTATAAATTTTCTTATAGTCAATTCGATTTTCATCTAAATGAGGTGTTTAAATTTTCTAGCCTAGCGTACTGGCTGATTCATTTTTTCTCTATTTATTTGGATAAAAATTGTCCTAGATCGTTAATAATGAGAAACAAACTATGAATATTTATATTTTCAATAAATCTAAAATTTAATATATATATATATATATATATATATATATATAACATTTGTTTGATATTAAAATAAATTATATTTTATAGTAGTTATGGAAGACTGTTAGTAAGCGTTAGCTATCCATTTTGAAGTAAAATAATTATTAAATAATTTTAATATATTATATTATTTAATTAAGTTTCAAACACGTGAATATAAATTCATAAGTTTACGAAGCAATTTTTTGCGAAATAGGCTACTCAATATAACATAACTCTAATAATATTCGTAATGAAAATAAAAGGCAAGAAAAAGAAAAGAAATGAGAGTTCAATTAGGAAAAAAACTTATTGTTCAAGTATCTTTAAATATTTTTTATTGTTCCCTTTGATTTATCTCTAAATATAAAAAGATTTATAAGATTTTCATCCATAACCATTAATCAAGGACAAATAAGTAAATGTAAAATTAAGAAAGTAATGAATTTACTTAAAATTTCTTCATTAAATATGCAAAATTATATTTTTGTCCTTATTGATACAGAGCAAATTACTGCGTTCAGACTTATTATTTTTGCAATCAGAGATTATATATTTGAAGAAGGGGTTGTTATAATGATCGAATGGGAAGGTTCATACATCAAAGTCTTTCAACATCTCAGGATTGATATATGTTTAGCTAAGTGATATCCAAGGACGAAATAGGGTTGTATATGAATCCAGACGCTCGCGAGTTACTCTCTACTCAACTTGATAAAAATTCGTTCAAATTCGTTTAAAAAGACTCGTTTGATAAACGAGTAAATTCAAGCTCATTAGTATTCGATTCATTAGCTTATGATCAAACTCGTTAGTGAATTTGAGAACAAGTTTGTTATTAAACTCGTATAAATTATACTAATATTTTAATTTGAATTTGAATTTTTATACTTGTTCATATGAAAACTATAGAAATATATAAAAAATTATTTGTTTACAGATTTTGGTACATATATTATGTAGTTTAAAAATATTTTGTTTTATTTTTGTAATAAAATAAAGAAAATTAATTTATAATTAATACATATTGAGCTCATTTAAACTCGAGTAAACTCGAAAAAATTCACGAGCCATCAATATATTCGCTAAAAATACTCAAACTCGACTCGATAATAAACGAGACAAGCTCAAGCTCTCTAAAGATACTATTCTAGCAAACACGGATCTTTACTTTGGAAAATCAGTGAATGCAACATAATTACGTTCTAGGGTTAGATAATTCATTTTCACAGAAAATGTAATTATCCATTTCCAGCTGAAAAATAAATGACCAAATAACTATATCAAATTCTCCTTCCTCATAGGCTATGGATACAAGTTATGGCTGCACAAAATAAATAAAATTGTACATTTGCTTCAGCTTTTAGTCTTGTATTATAAATTATCAAGAAATATCTTTGTAAATTGTTTCAGTTCAGATGAAAGCACTAGCAAATATATGGGAAGTTAAATGACAGGAATTTCACAGGGTAAATTTTGATATTCACTTTAGAGTGTGTTTGCATGAACTTAGAAGCTATTTAAAACGGCTTATAGGATGTTTAAAAGCAGGATTCTTTTGCATAGCTTCTAAGCTCTCAGTGTGTGACAAACTAAAAACAAACAAACAAACAAATGACTGTTAATCTCTCTCAATATTAGAGATTAGAAACTTATAAGGTTAATCTCTCTCTCAATGTTAGAGATTAGAAACTTATAAGCTGTTTTACAAAGGTATGGTTTGCAAATCAACAATCTTTTCTCTATTTTTTATATATATATATATATTATGAACAAGCAATATCAATGGCATCCAAAAAGGATAGAATCAAGTTGGGCACAAGAATCAAAGTAACTGAAGATAGAGAGCCTTATCTAGTGTCCACAACAATGAATTCTCTAATTTTTCCCACTTTGTTCTATCATGGTCCATCTCCGAAGTCAAACCACAAAAGGTCATTATTATATGTACTTTTAAGTATTTTTCTTCTTTCTTTAGTTCACAAAGTTCATGTTGTAATTACTGCAAATCTTAGGGGCAGTTTTTGTAACTATCCTTGGCAATAACAAATACTTGTGACTTCACGAAGAAGAAGAAGAAGAAGAGAAAAGAGAAGGTGCATGTAGCAAACTTCCTATTATGTCCAAACCATCTCATTCAGTTCTTGTGCAATTGATCTTTAAAGGGCCATGAAGTAAGGAAGTCAAATGCTTACCTTTTCTTTTTCTTTTTTTTTTTTTCCAACGAAACGATAGATTTATATTAAAAAAAACTCAAGAAAGCTACAAGGGGCGAAATAGCCACCTATCATCCTGGAAACAAGAGGATTTTTTTCCAGGTAAGATAAGTGAGTACATCGACGAGGATGGTACTAAAAAAAAAAAGACAAACATCACCACAACAAAAGAAAACCAAACAAACAAACAAACAAACAAACAAACAGTTGAGACATTGACTATTGGCAATACGCAGAGTATAGAAGCCCAACAACCTAGCCTCGAAAGTGATCGTACCGACCAAACAGAACCGAACACCAGTTACACCATTGACGATAGGAGACGTGGCTTCCGTCCACAACGATTGTGGACACAGCTGAAGAAACGAAACACATCCCAAACCGGACACGAGCAAACTTCAAACTGCAACAAAGGCCTATGAGTTAAGCCCTCAACCGGCAACTACAAACAGGAAAAGAAAAAAAAGGCACAAAATCTCATCTCTCGTTTTTACAGCAAATACGCCTTAGCGGTTTCATTTCATCTTTTACTCATTTTATACATCTAAATAAATGTTGTTTCTTAAATATCCCAACCATCAGTCTCATATAAAAATATTGCAAGTATTCCTTTTGACAATATTGTCCTACATCTCCTTAAAATTGACTCGAGTTATTAGAACACTGACATCCAGCCTCTAGGTATGTTATCACCTCCAACCCTTAACATTATACAATTTACTTCTAAACTGACTAAAATTAAAGCCAGCGCACTAAGCTTACTACGACTAATTTCAGTCCAATTAAGGCATAACAAGGAGGAAAAAAAAAGGTTAAAAACAAAAGTTCAAGAAGAGGAAAAAGGTGATGCAGTCTGAAATATGAAACCAGGCCAAACTAATCGATAACTATACATAAATACACCTAATATTCAACCAAACACAACCTACAATGAAATAGAATCATAAATGTACCACACCAGCTTTGAGTCAGATAAACAAACAAACAAACAAACAAAAAATATAGTTTACCAGCAAAAAGTTTATAAACACTAAATAACCGATAATAAGAAAAATACCAAATGTTCACTCTAGCACTAAAAATAAAATACCAAATTTTACCTCCGTTTCTTGAACGCATTCAATTTAATCTCCTTCTCCTAGGCTCACGCGAATCCAGATTGTCCAAACCCAAATTCCTCATGATCACGCGTCTCCTCCGTACCAAAGAAGGCAAGGACAAGCCCTCAGGCACACCAGCGGCACCACTAATCTGCTGGGGCCTAATAGGAATAGGTATAGCCTGTATTGCGCTTAGTATCACCCGATCGTTAATAGCCGACTCCAAATCCTCAACCAGCCTCTCCGCGTTACTCAAAGCCGACGACAAAGAAGAAAGTGACGCAGCACTTTCCGATAATACCCTCGAAACCTGATGGATCCCCACGCGTGGGTCCCCCGTTGACTCAGCGGGCCCACCGCCCGTCTGCTGTAATGTCTGACTACCAATAGCACCCATAGCTCCGATACTAATCCTAATACGCCTAAGTGCCTCGGAGACAGGGACGTGGGGCAAGCCCTGAGTCACAAACTGCTGCCTAACGCTCTCGACCCGGCCCGCTTTCGGCCTCGGAGGTATCTTCAAGCCCGACTCGGTCACACACACGCCCTCGCTGTCCCCGTTCCCGTAAATCGGGGTCACTGTTTTATCCGACACCTCGCCCTTACAAACAGGACACTCTTTATTAGACGAATCGATTTTCGACACCTGGTAAAAGCACGGCCAGCAGAACAAGTGGCCGCAGCAAGTCAATATTGGGTCTTTTGCTAATTCCAGGCATATGTTACAGTCGTAAAAGCTACCGCCTTCTTTTTCGGACTTTTTTAACTTAGAGTCCATCTCCAGAGCCTTTGCTACCAGATGTGAGCTATCCCTTTTACAACCCACGGCAACTGGAGAGATGTTGGTGGTGTTATTTTCGATGAGGCTTCGAAGACCGGCGTCCACCCTCACTTGGCCGGGGGAGTAGGTAATTTCCATGGCGTTTCTGGACTGGCGACACCTCTGGCGCTGCCTGGCGCGGGCAGTGACGGCCTCGAGCTGCCGGATGCGATCCTCGATCCGGTCGTGAGTGGTTTCTAACTCGTTCATTAAGGACCCGTACCTTGCGACCCGGTGTAGAGGCTGGTCGGTTGGCTCTTGGTTCAAATCGAGACCCGTCAAGTTCATCCCCATGATAACGTCATCATCCACATCCATCGCGTCAAAAGATATACTGAAAAAACAAAAGATCCCCAAAATTGAAGAAAAAAACCCAGAAATTGGGCAAAATTGAATTTCCAAAGTTGAGCTCAGGAACCGAGAACCGAAATTCAACCTTAAATTAACAAAATTGGGGGGTTCAAAAAGCGTAATTTATGTATGCAGACATTTGGGGATCTGAGATTCGGAATCATAAGAGAAGATGAATAAATTATTAACGTATACATGAATGAGTGAAGAAAAACAAGAAATTGAAACATTATCATGTGAACCTGCAAAGAGTGGTGGAATATTTCACCTGAATAGTGATTCTCCGTGGTTTCGCTTTTCCTCTGAGTAGCTGAGTTGATGAGTTGGGATTCCTAATTCATCATGACGTATAAATCTAGAGAGAGAGAGAGAGGAGGAGGAGGAATACAGAATTTGGATAATTCTTGAGTGTGAGAGAGAGTGTGTGTTGAAGTGGGGCGCGAAAGGGCATTATATGAAGGGGAGGAACGCATTAATTATTACTTACGTGTCATAATTTTCATGTAATTAGGTAGGTTAAGCTTGTTTAAATGGTTCATAGCTTATTCACCCAAATCACCTTATTTACGTCGTTTGGTAAAAAAAAAAATAATAATAATTTATTGATAGTTGGTTAGGCCTAAAATATTTTGCTTGAGAAAAAGTCGGGGATCATATTTTTTTTTCTAATCATCTAAACATGATAATTTCGTACGTAACTAAATATTATCAACAAATTCATACTAAATATAAAATTATAAAATTATTTAATAATAATTAATAAATATTAAGTAGACATCGGTACAATACAACACGGGTGGAAAATATACTACATTTTAAATTTTTCTAAATATGTAAATAAAATTATTAATAAATTTAGTCTAAATATTGAAATGTAAAATTATTTAATAATAATAATTAATTAATAGTGATTAGAAACTGGTGCAAGAGACGGGTTAAGAATACGATATACTTTGATTTTTTTTTAAGGTTTACTTCATGATTTTAAATTTAAAACTCTTAAATTATCCCAAATATTTTTTATATTTTAAATTTATCATTTGATAAATCCTATATAATACAAGAGTATTATATATATATATATATATATATATATATATATATATATATATATAAAATTATATTTTTCAAATATGGTTGTGAATTGAGAAAAACAAGTTCATTCGTCAAGTTTTATTTGTGGTATTCAATTTTAAGCATCAATAGGAGAGTAATTGTAAATAGAATAAAAATTAAATATGAGTAATTATTAAAAAATATATATATATATTATTTTATGAATACACCCATGATGAGAAATAACAGTTAAGTAAATATAACAAATAATGTAGTTTACAAATAAAATTTTCAAAATTTGAAGTGAATGTACGTCATACTTTCAAATAAATATATTTTTAGTATATATAAATAGTGTGTGTTTTTTTTTAACAAATATCATGTAACAAATAAGTTGTACATTATATATTTGAGGTGTGCCATTTATTTGTAGATTTTTCTTTTTATTTTGTAAGTATTTATAATTTGTATTTTTAACACATGAATGTTATACCAGTATAATAACATTTCAAAATAATTATAAATTATAAAAATCATATTCACATAACTCTAAAATAATAAGTATTAAGTAATAGAATATATATTTATATAACTAAAATACACTAGGGAATTGTTTTTATATAAAATATGGTTGTTTCCTCAAGTATATAATCCAATTACACTCGTCATTATTAATTCTCTCTCTCTCTCTCTCTCTCTCTCCCTCCCTCTCTATCTCTCTATATATGATAAATACTTGTGTTAGGTCAAATTGACGGGTTATGACCCATTTGACCTGATGTTATAGTCTATTGATTTTTGTATTGTAATATATTGATTTTTGAACTCAAAAGTAATGATTTTAGTCAATCACTGATCAGTGCTATGATGTATTGATTTTTTACTATAATGTATTGATGTTTGTAATATAATGTACTGGTATAAAATTCTGGCTTAACGGATAATCCGTTAGTCCGACACAACAAGAGTGTTGCCATATGTATTATTCACAAAAATTTAATTATCAATTATATTTGATAATTACTTTATTGTTTCATTTACTACAATGCGATAGGCTTTTAACTGAAAAACTAAACAAATTTTAACTATCGAATATATTATATTCGATAATTACTTTATTATTTCATTTACTACAATGTGATACTCTTTTTATCTTAAAAACCAAACAAAGGAAATTGTGTTTTCTCCATATTATTAGTTTATATCGTCTTCTTTATAGGTGATCGTAATTTCTCTATATGTATTTTTGTCTCGTACTATTAAATGCAATATGTTTTGACGGGCTCTTATAAAAATTAGTAATCTAGATCAATTTTACTAGTTGAAATTTTGTCAAATAATAAATTACTATATTTACTTGTCCCATGTTAATTATATAATTATTGTATATTCATTGTTGTCGATCAATATCCGTTACTCCCAACAATATTAATTATATTTGTTTTCCCCTTAAAAAAAGTTGACGGGCGCAAAGGCTAATAACATTAAGAGCATCTCCAATGTTAAATTTTTAACGGTAAATAATTTTTAACACATGCCAATCAATTAATATAATGTGTATTCACATAAAATGAATGTTAAAAGAATAGATTTTGGATTCAAAAGTTATCTCCAATGCATAAAGTCAACATCAATAATTTTATGTATGTGGCATTTATTTTTTTAATGATAAAATAAAAAATATATAAATAATAAAAATAAGTTTGACCAAATTAGATAAATTTTAAAAATCTAGAGTCTAAACCGATGGAGTGAAACATCAGTTCCTATTATTTTGTTATTTTATTCTGTTTAACATCCTTTCAGAAATCAAAGAGTGCGGTTGAAAGTGTTGAGATTATTTTGTCCATGTCAGCACAACACCGTCATACAATAAATAATAACTGCGCACTTATGTCATGGTGGTAGATATACTTATCTCATGATGTGAGATACAAATTAGGAATCCACTTATGTAATAGAGTCGATCCACAAGTTACTCCTATGGCGATATACATGCCATCTGGCTACGTGGATACGACTCAAGCGAGCAGACCTCCAAAGTGGAACCGTTGTGAAAACGACGTATTCTGGTCATAGATTTTATTTTGGCTTTTAGCGCACCCGTATGGTAGCGGTGGTGCACAAGAAATCCTACAAAATTATCAGCCCTTACCCCACTCCGATTGAATGGATTTTCATTTTCAAAGCATGTTGTCGCGTTCGTTCGAAATTTCCAGTCCTACATTTTGTCTTTGTGGGCCGGAGAGAAAAGAGAAGACGGCTGGCGGGAGATCTCTACTCATAAAACCCCCTTTACTATGACAGTAAGCATTCAAGAATGAATTATTTGTATTGCTTTTAACTTGCTGACATGTCTAATTTTCTACTAAAATAACAGTAAGTATTGAAACGGGGATAAATAAATAAAATAAAACCGAAAGGATTAGAATCTAAAAAAAACCCTATCTTGGAGTTTCGTTTCGAGACAGCGGTCCAGAATCAGAAAAATAAGAGTTTCACCCTTGGACATATCATCTACTCTCTCTAGCTCTCGACTTGACTTTGTTGACGCTAGCGCTTTTAGTGCGTTAGGGCTGGCCTTCGAATGAAAGACAATTCCGAATCCGTTATGGATTAAATTATAAGAAATTTTTTGAAATCAAAATGTGATTTGATAGGGATCATCGCAATAAAAAAAAAAAAAAGAGAATTAGGTGGTTGCTTTCTTTCTTTCTTTCTTTCTACCGGTATATATTATAGCGATCTAAGTGCGATTGTAAATACATGAAATCGAGCATGGACGGTAGCTGGAGTCGGCGGCTCTCCCAGGGTCCGTCGAAAATCGATTTTACGGTATAGACGCTTATGACCTCCCCCTCTATACCTTCACCGAAAGAGGATACAGTGCCAAATAGGCTATGGCATAGAGGTCAACCCTCAACTTCCCGAAAATCGAAATTCTTGATCACTGGGGGAAGCCCCTTTTTGTTCAATAAGATACCAAAGTGGATGTGAGTAAATAGAATTCCATACTCGATCTCATAGATACATATAGAATTCTGCGCCCAATAGAAGCAAAATCCTATAGGTGAATTCTTCTGTGGCAGAAGTCTTATTAGGCAAGATTTTTGAAATGATACCTTTATTTCCGTGTCTCTTTTTCTATTTTAGTTGGGAAAGAACGGCGAGTCGGCTCCTATGCCGCTAGCTATGCCCTGCTTGGTCCCCCTGCACGGTGGAGGTTCTGTAGCGCGTCATGAGCACCGGGCCCACGGTAAACGCTGGGTAGCCAAGTGCGGAGTGCAGCATTGTCATCATATCGTATTATCATGCCGCTGTCACGTTTAAGTTCTTGCTTTTTATTTACAAAAAACTTGATCTTCCACGGGAACCGTTGCTGGCATGGCTAATTTTCTACTAAAATAACAGTAAGTATTGAAACGGGGATAAATAAATAAAATAAAACCGAAATGATTGGAATCTAAAAAAAACCCTGATCTTGCGCTTCCAAAAATCATAGTAATCATTGTGCCTATTCTCGTAGGCAATTTTTTTTAATAATTTGTTTGATCAATTATCCCACGTATTAAAATATTAACTAATATCTTCTCCATGTGTTTCACTTAGGATAATTAAATGAGCGATTTTTCTTTTTATTAAGTTTGAAATTTACACTCCATTGAACCATTTGATAGTACGATTTGGACTAGAGTCCTCATCTTCACTAATGTTCACCCAATATTGTCTAGCAAATATATCAATTGCTCGAAAATTTGGAGATGAGCTTGCTTCCACAACTTGAAAAGAGACAAGAGACTCCCTTTGTAAATCTTTGATTAAATTTTCTTTTGTTTCTATTTGTAAATTAAATAAGGGATTACTTATTAAAAAAAATTATTGGACGAAATGATTTTACATTTTACTATCTACATAATCAATTAATTTTTTTTTAATATATTTGAAATACAATTTCACTAATTAATATTATTATTACATGAAAGATAATAAAATTTACTTCCTTTATGAGAATATATGATTATGACATGAGCAATTTCTAGTAATACATGTCATTGGAATATATAAGACATAATTTGATTTGATAACATGTAAAATGACTATCGAATAATTAAATAAACAATGAATCCAAAAAAAGGTCGACAATTGACATTATAAACAGTGAGAGATTTAATAGCTTACTTAGTGTACGAAGTGATGAAGTTTTTATTGTATTTATTGCGGCTCTTTGAGTATCTTCAATACTAGTCTTTTGACGCTAAATAATTTTTAACACATGTCAATCAAGTGATAAAATGTCTATCCAATGTTAAAAGAATAAATTTTAGTATTAAAAATGATTTCCAATGCATAAATTCAACAACAGTAACAATATGCATGTGACATTTTCTTTTTAATAATAAAATAAAACTATATATAAATTATAGATAAGTTTGACCAAATCAAATAAATTAAAAAACATCTAGAGTCCAAAACAAATAGTGAAATATCAATTCCTAATTTTTTGATACTTCATTCTATTTAACATCCTTTCAGAAATCAAGCACAACATCGCTCATGACACTACGTGCTTGAGGATAAATTATTTGTACTGATTTTGACTTGTTGACATGAATAACTTTTTATTAATATAAAGCATTGAGGATGCTTTTGGAGTGATTCAAGTTGGAAGAACGTCAAAGTTAACATCATATAGCTAATTAAACCTAAATACTGACATTCTGATCCAAGAACTACTTAGCATTGTTCTAAAAACCGACTTAGGCACAAGGCGACTTTCCACCGCCTACATTTTTCTCTAAGAGGACGAATAATCCGACGGGGCAAAAAGTCCGCGCCTAGACGCAAAATTTTAATTTTTAAAATTTTAAATTTCTATTATTTAATATTTTATTTATTGTAATTTGATGTTTGGTATTTGGTGTGTTGATTTGTGAGTGAAAATAATACAAAATTTGAGAAATTATCAATTTTATTGTTATAAGTTAAAAATACTTAAACTTAGTAATAGTTAATGTGTTTAATGAAAGTTCATGAAAAAAAATATGATTTTTTGTTGATAATAAATTTATAATAAGCACAATTATTATAATTTTATTGTAATTTAGTTATGTATAACTTGTTCAGTATTAACTTCTAAATCGAATAAAATATACTAATATTTTACGTTTAAATTCCATTGCACTCCTAAACTCCGCCTAAGCCCCAATAATTTTTAGAACTCGCTAATTAACTCAATTTTCATGGGAGTGGCTGCTTTTTCAATGTATTCTACCTATTAAACACTAATCAACTCAATTTTCTACTCTCCATATGTACCATCCAGGCCAATAGTTAAGGAAATACTTAATGCGTCGGGTTGTTTCTTTTACTTCCACGTTTTAATGATAATCTCTTCGTTATTAATTATTATTTATTATTTCAAGTATTGTACAAATAGTTCTAAAAACACTTTGTAGGAATATTCCATAAATTATCCTATAAATTATCTCAATCTCAAATTATCCGTCATCCAAGTGTGAATAGGTAAATTTGTTATCAGATCTCCATTTAAAACCTATAAATTATCTCAATCTCAAATTATCCGGCATTCGATTAGAGGTGTGAATAGGTAAATTTGTTATCAAGAGCCTCATTTGAAATTAAATTTAAACACAATTTTCTTTTTTCCTTCGATTTCGCTATTACATAAAAATAAAAATATTTAGTAGACTAGCGTATTTCACACACTTCGAGAATAATACATATATAATTTGTGCCATATGCCAACCTCGGAAATACAACTAGTACCACGTGAAGGTGACAGTGGAAGGTATGGGTGTAGCAACATGCATAACGATGGGGCGACGCGTGTCCTTGACGAATGAAGGTAGGGATGAGGTTAACATATGTAATTAAGAAAAAGATATAATCGTAATAATTCGTTCACACCATTCAAAAATTATACGTAAATAATTTGATCGTCTGCCAACCTCGTAAATAGAGGGAGTTGCTCACATCACGTGAACAGGGACAGTGAAGTATGGGAGGCACCATGCAAGAATCGAGAGGGTGACACTTGTTAGTATCGGAATGAGTTGGATCAATGTATATGATTCCATTTTAGAAAATTTTTTTGAAAATATATCAATATTTATGTTTTAAATTTAGTTTTTAATTTTTTCTGCATTCAATAAATTCGATTCAATTTATTTTTCATTAAATAATTCAATCACCAATTAATATTACACAAATTACTATAAAATTTACTATTTATTTAATCATAAATATTATTTCCAATCATTATTTTATGTTTTTATTTTAAATTAATTCCATTAACTACATTTTTATTTCATATCCAATCACACACTTAAAATTTATTTTTCTTTTAAATTATTTTCCCAGTATTTTTTATGATCTCCAAAATTCTCAAATTGAGAACATCTTTCATAACCTATTATGTTTCATATGAGTCTAATATATATTTAATTCTATACTTTTCTTTCATTTTCCTAATCTCACCTATATACCAAAAATATTTTTATCCTACATGTCTCCTTAGAAAGTTTACTTGTAGTTTTCTGGTGGTTCGCATGCTTACTTCGCAAATTTTGAAGGTTTTGAGACTTAACAAAATATAAGAATTCTAATATCTACCTAATTTATTATTTTTCCCTATTTTCCTGATTTAATATTTCATTTTATTATATTTTTGTGCGATTCAATTTTCTTTAATTCTTCTAATAATATTATATAAAAAGTCATGTATAATTTAAAAAAATCTAAATTACTTATCTTAATTAAAAGAAAAATTACTTATAAGATAACATTAATTACAAAAATAACTTAATTATTTATTGGTAATATAAAATAAGTTGTATTTATAATAAAAGTTAAAATATTTTTATTTTTAGGATTTCAAATATATAATATAAGTAAATTATAAGTTTTTTGCAACAATGTAACTAAATATTATTAACTGATTTAATCTAAACATAAAAATATAAATTTAAATAATAATAATTAATTAATATTAATTAGACACCACTACAATACGACACATGTTGGGAATTTGGCATCTTTTTAGTTTTTCTAAATATGTAACGAAAAATTATTATAGAATGTAATCTAATCATTAGAATATAAAAATACTTAATAATAATTAATTAATTAATATAAATTAGACACGAGTTCAGCATGTGACAAGTTTTAATTAATTTAATCTTAACATTAAAATAAAAAATTATTTAATAATAAAGAATAATAGTTAATAAATAGTAACTATAAATCGGTACAAGTCACGAATAGGTAATACCACATCTTTATAACTACTTTTAGATTTAAAAACTTTATAATAATTAAAAATATTTATTATATTTATTATTGATAATCAAGTGTAACACAATGGTGTTAACCTAGTATAAAAATATAAATAAGTCATATATAATTAAAAAAAATCTAAATTAGTTATTTTAATTAAAAGGAAAAAATAAATATAAAATAATCATAACTAAAAAAACTTCATTATGAAAATGAATCATCACAACCCATGCGTTTGTTCTCAAGATTCGTCTACTTTTGGTGTTTCGTTTACTTATGTATCATATGAGTTTAATATCTACAAAATTTAATAATTTTCTTTTATTTTATTTATACAATTTGTTATTTTATTTTAACTATATATTTTCGAATTTGATATTCTTCTTTTATTATTTGTTACTTAATTCAATAATTTTTGTTAATTCTCCTAGTATGAAAATATAAAAAGTCATATATAATTAGAATATATATATATATATATATAAATTAGTAATAATTAAAAAGATAAATTACATATTAGTTAATCTTAATTAAAAAATTAATTATAAAAATTTATAATTAAGTTGTACTAGTTTTTTTTCAACCGTGCGATGCACGGGGCAGAAAGTTAAATATAGAAATGCAAGTTGTATTAATATTATTTTTATTATTATTTAATATGTGGAAAAATAAATAAGTAGAGAGATTGAGATTGAGATAAATAACTAAAAAATCCACACTTGATAAATTATAGATCGAATCTACACTACGTACATGAACGTTAAGATCATACGTTCGTGAATACTTCTTTATACATCACATTATTGGTTATATTCGATTCCGAATCGTCATCACCACAAACTAATATTTAATCCTTTCGATGGGTGACACGGGATACGACAACATATAACTGACCATGATTGAACACGGGGTTCTTCAAATAAAGGCCGACGTTCGAGAGCGACTGGCCCTGACTCTTATTTATCGTCATCGCATATGAAATCATAATCGGAAATTGCTTTCTTTGAAACTTGAAAGGTATCCTAACGTAACTCATCCGGGGAAACAACACCTTTTCGCCCGCCTTTGATAGCACTCTTGAGGTCACGCACGGGCATATATTCTCAGACATATTCACACTGTCTGTGACAATCATACAATTAAAGAACAAATCATAAATATTTACATAAATATTGAATAGTAGAAATTTAACAAATAAATAATAAATAACTAAATAAATGAAAAAAAAAATTTAAATTAATAAACATGAATGAACCTTGAACTTATAATCTTAAATTTATATATTAGCGAATATATTGTAGAAATTAATTTTCGTTCTAAAAGAAAAATCCAAACAATATAATAATCTAAATCTTTAGGTTAACATCTATATATAGAAGACAAATACAACAATGAAATAAATAAAAATAGTTACGTTGATTTAGTATTAGGGAAAAATATTCTTTGACACCTGTACTTGTAGCGTTTTTAAAAATATTCTTTGAATTGTATGTAATTGTTTTATTAAAAAAAA
>BMAC01000302.1:806437-821140 GCA_014905375.1 Phtheirospermum japonicum | reverse complement strand
TCGTGAAATGATATTATAGTAATTAGTAATATAGTTAAAAAGATATTATTAAAAAGTTATCTTATTAAAATGATATAGAATATATATATATATATATATATATTTATATATATATATATTTGTTTTTTGTTTTTTTAATTGGAATTGTATCGACAACTTTGTGTGTATGTGTGTGTATATGATAGATTTTTTATATCTTTTTCAAATATAAAAATTTAAGACAAAAACTCAATATTTATATTTTTTTTAATTTGCCCCTCAAACTTTAAGTTTTTTTGCACTTTACCCCTCAAACTATAAGATTCTTGCACTTTGCCCCCCAACTGCCTGTCGATGGAATCCAGAATGAATATTCCACCGAAAATAAACTTTAGGGGGTAACGTAGAAAATTATTGTACATCAGGGGGTAAAGTGAAAAAACAACATACATTGGGGGCAAAAAAATTTTTCCCCAAATAATAAACGTATTTGATTGGAAAAATATCACCCCAAACTTAAAATTGGGAAAAGATATTAAAAACGGGTCATATGATTTCATTCTCTTGAGAATAAGGGTTAGGGTTTAGATCCGGACTTTTTGAACAGATCCATTTAGCCCACCGGGGCCAAATAGGCTGCCCAATGGTTAACCTGGTTGGCCTGTGGGCCTGGTGCTTCCTTCTGGTTGTTTTCTTACTAAATTTTTTGCTTGCAACGAGAATTTGAACCCCCGACCTCTTGTTCCAAGCATATTTAACTTCGTAATTCTAATGCGATCCAGTGGATTAGTATTGTTATGAACGCACCCATTAGTAATTGTACTGTTTATTTTCTTTTATGCCTCAAAATAAGGCGTGTAACTTCGTATGAGCGTAACTTCCATAAGGAGTTACGCGGCCCACGACATATGCACGCGAACCAAGGGATGAATTGAAGTAGTTGTTAACTGGGTTTATCCCGCTGGTATCAATTTACGAGCTTAAAATTGGATGTTTCGTTCTTTTTTTTTTTTTGCCTATTTTCACACAACGGTTAACCAGATTGGCCTGCGGGTCTGGTGCTTCCTTGATGTTGTTATTAGATTTTTATTTTTATTATTATCCAAGTCTCATTAAATTTTCTTTTTATTGTTATTTAGAGAGAAAAAAAGGCCACCTAGATGGGTACCCTAATTAGGTTTCCTTTTTATAGATTTTCTTATTATTTATAAATAAATACCTTTGATAAATACCCTAATTAGGTTTCTTTTTAATCTTTTTTAATTATTTAATTTTTCTATCAAGTGTTTTTCATTCTATCCGACTAATAATTTTTAATTATTCAATTACTTTGAACTATTATACTGGAATTTATATTTTGATATGTTATAGAGCGAAGATATGATTTTCTTACATATGTTTGCAAAATAATTTTGATGATGTATTTTATTAGGTTCACTTAGAAACTCATTTGATAAATTTTAATATGCATCACATTTTATATGATTTATTAAAAAACATGACCGGTTTACGAATATTGTATGTTTAAATCAATGAAATATTGCAATTTCTCAAAATTATTTTCTTAGTTTTTTATACCTCGATAAGTTACGGAATCATAATACGATTTTCATACATAAGTTTGTGAAATATTTTTGAATATGTGTAATATATTTCGTTAGAGTCACTTCAAAACTCATATAATAATTTTTTGATATATATCACGTTCAATAGAATTTAATGAAAAATATGATATTTTACCAATATTGTATTTTTAACTTAGGGAAATATTGTAGTTTCAATTTCTTAAATTAATTTAGTTGTCCTTGATATGCAAATGTTTATTAATTATATTAAAATCAACAGTGTGAATTGGAAAAAAAAACATATATACATATAGTAAGAATTAAGAATTGATCTAAAAATTGAATTTTAAATTAATTATTTTAGAAATATTGTGTATAAAAATGTAAATACACTTAGAATGTGCTACTTAATATTTTATATTTTAAACACACTACCAATAATCAATCATATTTAACTCTCCACTTACAGTTCTTATTGTTTTGAACGTTAAAATCTCATTGATTATATATACACAAAATCAATTTGTGATTGTATTACAAATAAAATAAAGGTTTAGTCCACATATTCAATGTTATATTTGACATTCTTTATGTGAAAATATTATTTACACTTTTTAAAATGAACGTACAACCACACATGTGAAATAATTATTATACACGTGTTTGCATGCCTTCATTAAATATTGTATGCAAGACACATTGAACTATAGTATAACTAAGGCACGGTTTAAATATTTAAATTGTATTTGATAAATGTACATTAAATTGTTTGTTTTATTTTTCTTTTAGTGCTTTACAATTTGCTAGAAGATCCAATTCAAATTTATTGAAAATATTTTAAATTAATAATTTATTTTCGCACTCTTGATTTTGTTGTTGTTATTGTTATTACCACCACCATCATCATCATCATCATCATCATTATTTTTAGTGTCTGACATGATTTAGAAAACTATAAATGTTTAAATCAAAATATATGGTACAAGCGAACCTCATTAAGTGAGATTATGATGTGTATGATAAAATTCAACCTAATAGTCAATGTTGGACAATGTTACCTATTAATTTTCGAAAATTCATTTTAGATATGGTATGACGATCAACAAAATTGAAGGATAATCTATCCCACATTGAACTTTTCTTGAAAAAACCGATTTTCAGTCATGACCAATTGTATATTGCTATACCAAGAGTGACCAATCGTAATAGTTTAAAAATACTGATTTGCGATGATAAAAGAAAATATAGTAACATAACTACGAATGTTGTGTACAAATAATTTTTTCATAATATGTAAAGTACGTTCATTTCGAATAATCTTTTTACGAGCTAAATTTTTTTGTCTCTTAAAATATTATTTTGTTAAGAGAAAGATCGTAAGATCCTTTGAATATATATTACTTAATTATCTCTCTCTCTATCTATCTATCTATCTATATATATATATATATATAATCACTTAGTTAATGGTTTTAATTTAATAAAAGTAATAATATTCAAGTTTTTCATGTGAATACAAAAAAATATGGTCATGCAAAGTATGGGTAACGTACAATTATATATATTGATAAGCAAATAAAATTGTTCAACTAGTATTGTATCCGTGCAATACACAGAATAGACAGACACACACACACACACACATAGAGAAATATAAACAATATATATTTATAGACAAATAAAATAGTTCATGCAATAAACAACAAACATTAAAACAAATTGCATTAATTAGACTGCATGTCATACATGGAGTTTTATAATGAAGTGCTGCATAAATTTGTTTTTTTTTAAATAATGGATCAGTGCAAATGAGAGACAAAATGTCTTTAAAGTAATAAATATATATATACATACATACATACATACATACATACATACATACATATATATATATATATATAATTACATACATAAAAATATAAGAGATTTTTTTTTAAATGAGGAACAAAATGACTATTATTTAAAATAATGGAAACTTTTTATGATATTTTTAAACACTTTCTAAAAATATTGATCATGCACGCAGGGTTAGTTCTTCTTTTTTTGGGAGGGAATTAATAATAATTTAGTTTTTTTTTAAATTAAAAGCCATGTATGATTATTATTTTTTTATTATATATAAATATTTTTTAACATAATTATAATAGATGTCCTAATTATTTATTTTTATTTCCTTTTGTTTTAAATATTTTTTCCACAAAAAGATATATTCAGATAAATCTATAATAATTATAATACTAAAAATATCTAATTCGGGTTTTTGAATGACCTTTTTACTATATTTTCTGATAGTCTAATATATCTCTGATTAAGGCATTCTCTTTCTCTCTCTCTCTCTCTCTCTCTCTCTCTCTCTCTCTCTCTATCTATCTATCTATATATATATATATATTCTAAATTTTACAATTAATATTTTAATTATTGAGATACGTTTTCCTTCAAATGTTTTTTGTATTTTATCCAATTAATAATTTTTTATTATTCATTTACTTCTAACAATTTTTTTAAAAGTATCTTTTTACTATTATTTCTTATAGTTTGACATTTCTCTAACTAAGGCATTGCACTTTTTGGTTTCTAAAATTTCAATACTAATATTTTTATTTATGTAATTACTTTTTTCTTCAAATGTATTTTATTTTATTTATTTAATAATATTTCTATCATTCAATTACTTTTAACTATTTTGTCATAATTTATATCTTGATAAGTTATAGAGCTAATTGTGATTTTCTTACATTAATCTGTGGACTATTGTTAAATATGTGTAATAATTTTTTGTTGGGTTACTTAATAATTTGTTGGTCTCCACCACGTTCGATAGAATTTATTGAAAAATCTGATCATTTTATTTTCTAAAAAAGAGGTTTAAAATTTTTATTTACTTGATTTCGAGATCCTTCATTTCCTTCTTAAGTTAGTGAAATCTACTTGATGATTTAGCGGGTAGTGAAATTGCAATAATTATACCGCTTATATCGGTTAATAATGATACTAATTGCATTTATCAACAACCACACATTTACAGAGTTTTTAATTTACATGAATTTATGTGCTTTTATTAAATCATCTATCTACGTCACAGTAATGAATATTTAGTTCAATTAGTTTTATTATTATGGATATAATGAGTTTGAGATCTATATTTATAGACAAGTTCGATCTAATAGTAAATATTCTACTAAGACACATTTATTATAAACGAATTTACGTGCTTTTATTAAATCACGTATCTACATTATGGATTATAATGAGTTTGAGATCCACATATATGGCAAGTTCAACCTAACAGTAAATAGGCATGTATTCGTGCTGAACAATGTTTCCTATCAATATTCAAATTTTCCTCTGGTGATATTTCAAATGGTATTTCATACGCGATAACGATCAACAAAAATGAAGGACACTTTATTTCTCATGTTTTTAATTTTCTTGAGAAGACTATTTTTCAATTATGACCAGCTGTATCTTTCGATGATATTTCAGATGTGTTTCATAAGCGATGACGATCAAAAAAGTGAAGGACACTCTATTTCTCACGTTGTAATTTTCTCGAGGAAGCCATTTTTCAGTCATGACTAATTGTATCTTTCGGTGATATTTCCAATGGTATTTCATGTGCGATGGTGATAAACAAAAGGAAGGACACTCTATTTCTCACGTGAGGAAATAATTTTTCTATCATGACCAAGTGTATGTTGCTATCAAAAGTGATCGACTGTAAGGGTTTAAAAATCCTGATTTGGGATGATGCAAATATGTAGAAACAAAATTACAAATGGTATGTACAAAAAGCTTTTCATAATTTGTAAATGCATTCATTTTATGAATAATCTTTTTGTGAGTCAATTTCTTTTATTTTGAAGGTAGTATTAAGTTAAAAGAAAAACAATAAGATCATTTGAACACACACACAAACAAACATACGCACAAAATTTAAATAGAGACGATAGTGGGCCATATAGTTTTTTCTTAAAATCTCAAATGCATTTACAATTTTTCTTTTCTTTTTTTTTTTTTTTACTATTTTCAACACTACTTAAATCTCATATATATATATATATATATATATATATATATATATATATATATATATATATATATATATATCACCCCCTATATAATTCTTTTATTATATTTAATACTTTTAATTGTATCTTACCCTGTACGATTCCTTTTATTGTATCTTACCTAATTTAAATATTTTATTATATTTATCCTTATTCAGTACTTTCCTTGAGTCTCCTAATATAAAAATATAAAAAAAAGTCATATATATATAATTAATAGATATGATCTAAATTAGTTATTTTAATTAAAAGACAAACTATATATGAAATAATTTTAATTACAAAAAAACTTTATTATGAAAGTAATTAAATAAGTTTTATTGATAATATAATTTAAATTAATTTTATTTTTAGAGTTCAAAAATTCTATATAGGTAAAATATGAGAAGTATATAACTAAATATTAGTAATGTATTCAATCTAAACATTAAGATATTAAATTATATACTAATAATTAATAAACATTGATTAGACACCATTACAATGCGATACGGGTTGAGAGTATGACATCTCTTGAATATCTCAAAGTATTTAACTAATAATTATTAACAAATTTATTCTAAATATCAATATATAAAATAATTTAATAATAATAATTAATAAAGGGACAATTCCCGTTTACTCCAATATGAAAATATTTATTCCCAAAAACTCCATTGAAAAGTATTGATTCTCATTTACTCATTCAACTTCTCATTTAATCAAACTAATACATAAAAG
This sequence comes from Phtheirospermum japonicum, assembly GCA_014905375.1. Classification (NCBI taxonomy): domain Eukaryota; kingdom Viridiplantae; phylum Streptophyta; class Magnoliopsida; order Lamiales; family Orobanchaceae; genus Phtheirospermum; species Phtheirospermum japonicum. Next base: position 814,806 of record BMAC01000302.1, on the reverse strand, counting down.
TACAAATTTATCCTTACTAACCTGTTTTATTTTTTAATTTTTATTTCCCCCAAATTTAACTCAAATAAGATTCATATCAATGTCATACCATGTTATTTGTCGGACTCTTATTGAATTCCATACTACATTCATAAAATATTTCATACTACGTTGTGGAATTCTATCGAATTCCATACTACATTCATAAAAATTCATACTACGTTGTGAAATTCCAATTCATACTAAATTCAAGTGATATTCCAATCGATAAAATTCCAATTAATACTACGAATTTCATACTACATTCGTAAAATTTCATATTACGAATTTCATACTACATTCATTAAATTCCATACTACATTTATAAAATTCATAAAATTTCATACTACATTCATAATTTTACACTACATCGTTCAATATCATATTAAGTTATGCAATATTATACTATATTGTTAAGTTTCATATTAAGTTATATGATATCAAATATTATCATATTAAGTTATGCAATATTATACTATATTGTTAAGTTTCATATTAAGTTATATGATATCCAAGTGCCGCCTCTGCACAGTTCTTATTCTAAATTCCATACTCACTCGCCCTTTCTTCTTCTGATATTTTACAAACAACAAATATTTTGAAAAAATTAAATAAATAAGGCGATATTAGAAAAAAAAAACACAAAAGAATCATCAATAAATCTCATTACACCCAATAAACAATAGTTGAAAAATTGGAGAAACATCCATGGCTAATCCGCCACCTTCATCCAGTCCAATCGTCGAACCCTAGTGGTGGAATTTTCAGATCTGGGGATGGAATATTACAGATCTTGGATTGGAGGAGATTTGAGATTTGGGGTTGGGTCCGACTTCTGAGACGACAACCGTGCCTCACCTATTCATGGTGATTTTGTTTTGTCGGCCATCCTCTCTCGCCGGCCAGCCCGACAGGAAGAACTCTGGACGAGATGAAATTCGAGGAGTTCGCGGCGGAGGTGTTTGCGGAGGCCGTCGATTCGGGTGCGAGGATGGAGGTTCTGAAGAGGGTGCCGCTGGGTGAGGTGGGGATTGCGGGCTTTGGGGCGGTGTTCATGCCTGGGAAGGAGTTTGTGGTGGCAGCGATTGGGGCGTGCGCGTGAGGTATGTGTGTTTGTGGCGATGGGAGAAGACGAGGGGAAGAGAGAGAGAAAGTTTGGGAGAATTGGGAGAAGTATATATTAATTTTAGGTCATTAGGGTAATATAGTCAATTTAGAGTATGTTTGGATTATATGGTGCATATATTACTTAAATGAGAATAAATATAAGTATTAGGATCATATAGTAATCAGTAGTAGGAATTTTCCCATTAATAAAATAGATATTAGATTTGGGTTTAGAATGTGACGCATTTCAATTTTTGTAAATATGTAACTAAGATTATTAACAAATTTAATTTAAATATTAAATACAAAATTATTTAATATTTATAATAATTAATAAGTAGACCAGACCTATACAAGGCACAGGTTGAGAATACATTATTTTAATTTTTTATTTTAGATTTTAAAATTCAGTAATTATCACTTCTTTTTTTTACATTTATCTTTTGATATGTCCCGTGTAATACACGGGTGTTAAACAAGTATATATTAATGCAAAATCCTTTTAATCTATGTGTATGTTTCGTTCGCTTGGATAATAAATAATTAAATATATTATATTTATAATAAAAATTGAAATAATTTATTTTTGGAAATTTTAAATATTTTGTATAGGTAAATTATGATATATTTGCAATAAATGGAGTATGTAACTAAATATTAGTAATGAATTCAATTTAAATATAAAAAAATAAATTATATAATAATAATTACTTAGTATTTATTAGAAAATGGCACAATGCGAGAAGGCTTGAGAGTATGATACTTTTGAATTTTTCAAAATATGTAACTATAATTATTAACAAAATTAATCTAAACATAAAAATATAAAAGGAGTTAATAATAATTAATATAGATTAGAGACGGGTTGAAAATGTGACATCTTTTGAATATTTATTAGTATGTAAATATAATTATTAACGGATCTAATCTAAATATTAAAATATAATATTAATTAGGGCAATTGCCAAATACTACATAGGAAAAAATATATTTGTCAAATACTATAACTAATTATACAAAATGTCAAATAGTCCAACTATAAATATACAATTACAAGGTTACCCCTAACAATAATAATATAATAATAATATCAATAAATAATACACCACCACCTCCTGCTGGCAACCCCCATCGGAAAATTTTTCGGCGATTTTTGTTTTTTTTTGCCCATCAAATATAAAGTTAGAAATCTAACTGTAAAGTAAGAATTTTTTAATAAGAAACTTTCTTACTTTTTCATACATAAAATATGAGATTTTCACTATAAAGTAAGATTTTTTCTTTTTATTTTTGAACATAAATTAAAAATATATTTATTTTAGAAAATAAATTAAGAAATCTCACTATAAAATAAGAACTCATACTTTTTCGAATATAAAATAACAAACTTTCTTACTTTAAAGGAGATAAAGTAAGAAACTTTATTTATTTTTTGAACATAAAGTATGGAATCTCACTATAAAATAATATATAATTTGTATTAAATAAGAAAATACATAATAATAATTTTCTATTAAGCAAGAATTTTTTCTTTCTATTTTTTTGGAAAAGCAAAAGCGTGTAACAAGTAAAAAAAAAAAGTGTGTAATAAGTAAAAAATACATAACAACATTTGCACATCAAAGCAAGAAACTTTTGCAATCAAATAAAATACTTTTTGTCATCAAGTATGAATTTTTGGACATTAAATAAAGAATTTGTTACATATAGTAAGAAATTCGGACATATAGTAAGAAATATTTCCGGTAACCGAAATTATTTTTGGACATTAAGTAAAAAATATTTGGACATATAGTAAGAAATGTTTGCACATATAGTAAGAAATACATACATATAGTAAGAAAAATAATTGGTTTGAAATAAAAAACTGACTGCACTAACTCCATGGACATGTACTAAGAAATTCAAACATACAGTAAGAAATTTTGGGCAGAAAAAAAAAACGTCGAAAATAAATTCTGGTGGCCGAAAAATATTTTCAGGTGATCAAGAAAAGAAAATGTTAGCGGAAAAAAAAATTCGGCGGCCAAAAAATTTTCCGACCGACCGGCGGCAGCAGGTGGCCCCATTTTGTTATTATTATTATTATTAGTTATTTTAATAGTAAGGGTATTGTGGTATATTCATATCACAATTTTGGATTATTTGGCAAAATATAGGTACTATTTGACTTAAAATTGGATGGAGGACTAATTGACAAATGGACCCCCACCTGGGGTACTATTTGACAATTTCTCCTTAATTAATAATAATAAATGAACAGGGCATGGGTTGAGAACACATCCTTTCAATTTTTTATTTTAAATTTAAAACTTTTTAATTTTCACAAATATTTTTTATATTTAGTTTTTTTTAAATCTCGTGTAATAAACGGGTGTTAAACCAGTGTGTGTGTATATATATATATATAGAGAGAGAGAGAGAGATCCTTAATTTGTATGAAAATGAGAAACTAAAATGAGAATGTGAGCGATTGCTTATATTATTAATTTGAGAATTTTAAAATTGGAAGAAAACAATGGGGATTGTTTTTATAAAAAATATATATTTTAAGTGTGTGAAAGAATATGAGATAAAAATATAGTTATTAAAATCCATTTAATATTGGAAGTGATGATCGAAAATAATTGATACTAGTTAAAGTTATAGTGAATATTAAAATTTATAGAAGATTTTGTAATAATAACTGATGTTTAAATAATTGTTTTAAATAAAACTAAAACAATTATATAAAAATTGAAAGTAAATTAAAAATATAACTATTTAGACATTTTAAAAAAAAAATTGAATGAAATTTTTTCAAAATTAAGTGCGATTGGAAACCAAAATTTTTGGTTTCCCTCAACTAGCAAAAGAAAAAGATGGCAAACAAATGATTGTTTATAACTCAAAAATATAATTTACTTTTTTTTCACAAAAAAGTTTTTTCTGATTTCTCTCTCATCTATTTCCTTCATCTCTCTTATCTCTCAACTACCATAATTTTCTACCACACAAAATTTTTATTTTATTTCCTCTTTCTTATATTTCCACTTTCTTATATTTCCACCATCATTAATTCCCACACAAAAACTTTTGTGGGTCCCATTTGAAATCTTATTTACCAAATAAATTTATATCCAATTACTTACTCAAAAAATACAACTTATATTCAATTATTATCTTACCAAAAAATTTATCTTCCTAAAATTTTTATTTTCACTATATTTTAGTGAAACAAAACGAAAATGAACGAAAGAATATCCGATCGCACCAAATATTCGAGCAACTTACCCGGGTTTATTAAATAATTAATACATTTTTTATTCAAAATTGCCAAAATAATATACTTTCAAAAAAATTTACGTTTTTTGGATCGGGACGCCTTTCCCAGTGGCGTCCCGCGTTATTTTAGCGAGAAAAAAAAATGGACATGATTTAATACTAAGTAAACACTTATACATTAATATAATCCAAGTTTAATATTATTATTAAGTTTATTACTAAAAAAAAAAGTTGGAAGAAATCAGATTGGATTTTACTCGTGCCTGCCCTCAAATTAAACAACGGAGGGAAAGCTATTATCTTTTTTTTCTTTATCTTTTTTCTTTTTATTATTATCAATGTGAGAAGTAACAAATGAAAATGCAGATTAATACTATTAACTCCCAGCCCACAAATCCAAACTCCCAGGTTGTCTCCCACTCATTTTTACCTGCAGTCCATATTTCTGCAAAGCTACAATCTCATCATAATATTTATACAGTAAAGGTACTCTTAATCATAAAAATTTCTTTTAAAATTCTCATAAATCCTCCCTTCACAAAAGAAAGGTGAGTAGATAAAGAATTAAAAATTAAGAAGATAAAATAATTATAATTAAAATTGTATTTTTTTTTACTAATTTTCTTGTTTTACTATTATTATTTTAGTATTTCAATAAAAAAGTAAAATAAACAGGGTTATTTTAGTTTTTTGTGGTATTCTAACTTTTAAAAATGAAACATACCTAGCTTTTATGAACGGATGAAAATGAAAAATATACATTTTTTTTATGGACGGATTAGAGTATATACCTAAATTGTGTTATTCGGTTACTTGTTGACGAAACACAGGATTTTGATATATTTTCATTTCGAAAATGAGAGAAAATAGTGATAAGTTATTTTTTAAATAAAAATGATGTTTTTAAAGAGTGAATATATATGGTTTGGAAATTTAATGATTAAACTTGATTTAATAAAAAAAATATTAAAATGATGATTGAAAATAATTGGTAGTAAGAATTATATGAGTAGAGTAATAGCTTAGTTTATGAAAAATGTATGATAGTGATTGATGATTGAACAATTTATTTAAAAAAAAAAAAAGGATTGAAGTGGTAGATGAGAGAAAAAATCAAAAGTCTTAACAAAATCTCAAAATCATATGATAAGCAAGTACTCCCACAATAATTGTGTTTTTCCCTCACGCTCCTCTTTGTTCCGAGTTAAAGGGTGAGAAGATGCATAATTATTTTTTTGTTAAAACATTGTCAAGTAGTGAAACTTAGTGGGGAGAAAAAACTAAACTTTATCGAATAAAAAAGACTATGTGAAGACTCACCCTAAAGTCTACATCTCTCTCTAATATGTAAATCTATCAAAAGAGATTTGAAAGTCTTCATTTCCTCAATTTATTTGACTCTTGAAAAAAGTTTATAATTTATAGTTGTAGAAAAAACTTAGTGATATATGATGAGTTTTGAAAGTATCTGTTTCCTCCATTTATTTGTAATTAAAGGCAGTGTTTTGAAACCAGACTGGACCAGCCGGTCCGACCGGGTTAACCGGGAACCGGTCCTAAGTCCGGTTCGGTTTTTTACTTAGTTCGGGTGGCTATTGACCCAGTGCCACCCGGCAAAAACCGGTAAAAACCGGTAAAACCAGTGAACCGGTAAAAATCAGTTCTAATTTTTTTTTTTGTAAAAAAAATTAAAAATAGGTAGTTTTAATTATTCCAAATATCAACTTAGTATCAAGATTGTTTTAAGTAATTCTAAAATCTTAAATGATTTTGAACTTTAAATGATCAAAATTCATTATTTGCAAACTTTTTATTTCAAAATTATTTTAAATGATCATAAATTAATACAAAATAAGATCGACTTTGAATAATTATTATATATGATATTAATATTGTCGCTATTCTTATTGCATAATAATAATAATAATAATAATAATAATAATAATTATATATATATATATATATATATATATATATATATATATATATATATATATATATGAGTTCGGTTTGATGACCGATTTTTTAAAAACGGTTCAGCCGGTCGGACCAGTGACCCAGTGAACCAGTTATTGATTCGGTTCGATATGCGATCCGATTTTCAAAACATTGATTAAAGGTTGTGGTTGGTGATTGTAAAAAAATTTGGTGATATATGCTTCGCAATATAATTTTTTATGTTGCCTACTTTCATTTAATTTGTTCGTTACAAACTGCGTTGTCTTCGTAACTGAAGTACATTTTTCAATAATTCAAGCCACTATTCTCACAACCTGTCATATATAGGACAATATTTTACTTACATGAGTCGAAGTGTTAAACCAAGATAAAAAATATATAAAAATAAATAAATAGTTTATTTCGTTTAAGAACAATATTTCTTTAAAAATGCAAAATAAATATATGAGTTTGTAAACTAAAACATTTCTTTACAAGAGAAAATGATAAAGAAAATGGTTTTTAATTTATAATAATAAGAGTTGATCAGGAAAAGTTATTTTTTCTTTAACATGAACTCTTAGGCTTGCTATCAGGAGCTGGTTATAATCTTTACGCAACAGTAAGAAGGATTAATAAAAATATATGCAAAAAAAATTCTCCAATCAATTATGAGTTAATAAAAAATATACATATATTAGACGCACGTAACATTCATATATTATCGCATAAAATATGCATATATTATGGCAAAAAAAAATTTATATACCATCGCATAAAACATGCATATGCCATCACAAAAACTTTTATGAGCGCAACAAAATTTTTAGGTGCACAAAAATATCCATATACAATACACGTATATACATAATATAAATATACCATTAACACATAAGAAATTGGGTGAACCTTGTAGGTTGCGCTTTACAAAGTAGTATTAGAAAATCGATTGAGATACAATAATAATAAACTCCTACAAACAACTTAATCATATGGTAATCTCATATCCTCGGAGACCGATCTTTGAGGCTTTTCTCTTCCATCCCCAATGAACACACAGACGAGAGCGAGGATAATCTATCAAATGTTGAATAAGCGTGGAGGATATAGGTATTTTAAGAAGAGAGGAGTAAAATTAAGCATAATTTTAATATTAATCACAACACAAAATAAAGGGAACTAACATTAAAACCTAGTTCTTGCTATGAAGATTTTCCATATCTCCCAACTTCCCAATTCCCAATCTCCTTCATGTCAAACACCATCATCGACTTATTGTTAGGAAACCAGATAATTTCACGCTAGTGGTTTCCACTATAATCAAAGAGGACCCCCTTTGTAAATAAATTGTTGCATATACAACGATATTATGTACTTCCCAATGTGGTACACAAGTTTTGTAAAAGAAACTACTAATTATAAAAAGTATTCGTATATGAGTTAAAAATAATGATTCCAGCGTTGAATTGAGAATTTTTCTATAAAACCAGATAGGGCTCCATTATTACAGAGCCCTATATAACACGTGACACTCACCCCACCGTGCATTCATAAAAAAATGAAGGAAAAATAAAAAAAAAAATAATTAAGGGCTCAGATGAATGTCATATCATTTATAGGGCTCCATAATGGAGCCCTATCTGGTTCTATAGAAGAACCGGTTGAATTGATCGACAAATAAAAATATATGTCCGTCACAAATTTGTAAATTATATTATTTGTTTTATCTCTCTCTCTCTCTCTCTCTCTATATATATATATATATTAAAGGAGAGGTCTGGAGAGAGAAAAAATGCCACGTAGGATTATTTTCTTTTTTTAGTTTTGTAGAGAAAAAATGCCATGTAGGATTATTTTCTTTTTTTAGTTTTGTAAGAATTTTCTTAACATAATTATGATAGATACCTTATTTAATTAATTATGATTTGGTTTCTTTTTTTTAATTAAAAAGCCACCTAGGATTAGTTTCCTCTTTTAGTTATGTAGAAATTTTCTTAACATAATTATGATATATACCTTATTTAATTAAATATGATTTGGTT
>BMAC01000302.1:768796-797495 GCA_014905375.1 Phtheirospermum japonicum | reverse complement strand
CAATACAATGTAGTATTTGTTTAATTGGTTATCAACATGTTATTTATCAAATATTATTACGATTCAATACTTTTGATTTGAATTGATTTCTTAAAATAATGTATTCGTTACTATCTCAGTAATCATGCAAAATAATACAAGTGCGAAACCAGCATCGAGTGGAATGAATATTGTGGCATCAACTATAATTGATTCGTAAAAATATCAACTAATTGTCTATTAGTTGTTGGTGATATTGATCCACAAAGTGATAGCAAGAGAATTGCAGTAGAAAAGAGATCTGGTAATTTGAAACGTATCAACGAGTTGCATCCTTTGTATGTTGCTCTACACTATCCATTACTATTTCCATGTGGCGAAGACAACCACAGGGAAGACATATCTTTTTCTGAACCTAGAAAACCTAAAGGCAAGGTAAACAATATGTGAGCCAGATGGAGTTCTTTCTCACCGATTGCATGAAAGAGGCACGGAGGTACTCACTATTCTATATAGTCGGCGACTCATACAAAAATTCATAATTGATGCATATACAATTATTGAATATTCAAAATTGTGGTACATTAGAACTCATCAAAAAAATTATGAAGTGAGATTTACAGTAGGATTGTTGATGTAGTGTTATGAGGTGAGGCAAATGGCTGGTACTCATGTTGTCTTGCCCACGACATTTACTAGCGTTCACTAGAGGTCGTTTCACATAATTTTTTTTATACTGAATTGTGTAGCTTATTTATATGCTAAATAGTGTAACCAATTTAGATCTATAAAGTATTTGTTTAAATAGGGTAATAAATATAACTATAGGTTCCCTATCAGAACAAATGTGAGGATGTAGAGGATAAAAATATTGATGAGATCAACATGTATTATGATTGTCATTACATTTTTCCACGCGAAGCGGCGTGGTGAATATTAGTTTATGAAATTCAGTATAAAACTCCACCTATCATGTGTTTGAGTTTTTATCTTCCAGAAGAGCATAATGTATTGTATAATGATAATGATCACGCAAGTAAAAAACACCATAGCGTGTTTTAGGTTGGTTCGAGATAAATAAGAAAAATCTGGAAGCATGGAGTTTGCCTTATGTTTAGTTTCCTAAAAAAAAATTTAGTACTCAAAAACAAAAGAATGGACACCTAGAAAAGTAGATTTGTTTTCATTAGTACGAATTTACTATATTCCGCCAAAATTGATAAAGTAATGGATGCAATATATTTAACCAAGAGTGGTGTATTTCTCATCTATAGATACAGAGGATGCTTTTTACAACTGTTAAATCTAATACTGGAAGTTTTCTTAATGTAATCTTAGCTCTGATAATGCGTGCAAATCTAACTCAAACATTGACATATTGTAGGACGTTTACTCACTAGAGTTTCTAAATACCATTAAATGTTATGGATTGCCTCTATGAGCTAAAACTAAAAATTAGAATTCCACTCATGTTGTTGAGAAATATCGATCATTCCCTTGTGTTGTGTAATGTTAGTTGTTTACTTTTGGACGGTCATATTGTATAGGCTAATATTTCTCAAGGAAGCAATGCAAGTGAATTGTTGTTAATCCTTAGAATGACTGTCACACCATCCAATTCGAGGTTCCCTTTCAAGTTCCAACGATGACAATTTCCTCTGATCGTGTCATATGCTATGATGATCAACAAAATTCAAGGACAATATCTCTCTCACGTTGGAATTTTCCTGAAGAAGCCTGTTTTCAGCCATGGTCAGTTATACGTTGCTATATCAAGGGTGACCAATCGTATAGGTTTACAAATATTGATCGACGATGATGAGAATAAACATGTTAACAAAACTACAAATGTTGTGTATAAGGAAATTTATCATAATTTGTAAAGTATATTTCGTCTAATAACAATCCTTTTATGAATTAGGTTATATCATTTTGAATACTATTCGATCTTTAAATAATATTTAGATGATTTATATATAGGGAGCAGTTATGGTAAAACCATCTCTGGTGTGAGAACCAGTGATGGTTCTTACCGAAATATACATACACACAGAAAGATATATATAATTTAATTATACATATATACAATTACTTATTTAAATATTTTAATACATTTTAAATAATTATTTTTATTTTAAATAAAATAAAATAAAAAATTATCGTGCAACGCACGGGTACAATACTAGTTTACAATTATAATAAAGAATTCTCTCAAACTTTTCATGTTCTCGGCACTTGATTTGGTCACATAAAGATGAATGGAAAATGACTAATATTGGCATATAAATCTAATATGTAATACTCATGATTTGTAAAAAAAGAAAAAAAAATCCCTATATGTATCCTCGGAAATCAGAGAGAAATATTACGAAACTATCCTATAGAGATGCCCAATCGAGTCGAAGTCCAAAATGATGGACAATTTTAAACAATCCTTTTCAAATATGATTTGTAGGTACAACTCCTATGGTTTGAATCAAAATGGTAATAGTAACTTACCACAAAAACTGAACAGAACTCCATTAAATATATTTACATCATTATGTTTATAACATTTGTAAGTGACAGGTCTAATAAAATCTATAAAACTGAAAAAGAAAAAGAAATATATTACTAGGCCCTCTTTGATAAATAGCGGTTTGAGTCAAAATTAGAGGATTTGACTCAATTGAGAGGATTGATCAGTCAAATCCTCTAATTGATATGTTTGGTAAACAGAGGTTACAATTAGCTTTTGGGTCCAAAAAGCTAATTTTGAAAAAACTCCATATATGATCTTTTTGAGAATAGCGATTTTAAAAATAAATTAACATGATAATTTTGTCCTCAAATCACCAAAAAAAAAATTATTAATTTACATGCAAAATTATTTACAATTAAATAATAGTAATAATTATCCAAATTAAATTTAATATATTAAAATTTTACGACTCAAGAAATTTTTATAAATAATCATTTTTAAATAATGATTATTTTTTTCTGTAAAAGTTACTTTAATTATTCAATTATTATAAAATTATGTTATTAATAAAGAAATACTCAACAATAAATTGTGTGAATAACCCTTTTTAGTCATTTTACCTGATCAAACATCTATAAGCTCTCAAATATTTACCACCACTTTTATACAAACTGTTAATACAATCAGATAGTCAAATCAGCTAATGCAATCAGCTATTCACTAATAACTAATGAAATTAGCTATCAGCTATCCGCTAATTGCCAAATAGGGCCATGTATTGGATGATATAAGCTTGTGTAATCGCCAAATTACCCCTTATCATTATAATTCAATTTAATAAAACTTTGAATACATTGATTCTGATATCACTCACACAAGGAGGTACAAAGACAACACAAAAATGGATCCTAACGGGTGACATAACATCTTTAATGTGTGTTTATTGTAGTAAATATTTTATCATGTAAATTTAAAATTCAATATGTGGCAAGAAAAATATAGATAATAATATCTAAGCACATTGTTTACATGTAGATGATTTGCTAGACATTCTCTACTTAATAATTTTTTCTTATTTATTCACCTATTAATATTAATTAATTAATTAATTTCTATATACTCTCCACCAATTATTAGTCAATTATTTTACATATATCTTAGAGAAATACTAATATTGTATTTATCATGTCATTAAGAATTCATATTATTACATTGGAGATACTATTATAATTGATTATAATAATACCAATGTCAGATTATTTCCTGGACATGACGAGGTATAAAGGAAATGGTTTTCTTATCATCATATATTTTAATATTTAGATTAAATTCGTTAATAACTTTTAGTTACATATTTATCAAAATTAAGAAATATTATCTTCTAAATCTGTGTCGCATTATAACAGTGTCTAATCAATATTTATTAATTATTATTATATAATCTTAAATTTTTATATTTAGATTGAATTCAGTAATAATATTAAGTGGCGTGCTTAGTTTATAGCAAATAACTTGTAATATATTTTTTATTTTGTATTTAAAATTCTAAGAATAAAGCTAGTTTAATTTTTATTATAAATACAACTTATTTAAATTATTTTTATAATTAAATTTATTTTTAATTAATATTATTTTATATACAATTTGTCTTTTAGTTAATATAACTAATTCAGATTTTTTTTCTTAATTATATTACTTTTTTATATTTTTATATTAAAAGAATAAAAGAAAAATATATAATTAAGCAAACTATAATAAAAAGTTTTAAGCTTGCTTCTGACGCTACTTGGAGCATTTTCAATGCTCGAGTTTAGGGGAATATAATATCCAATGTTACATACGATACAATAAAAATGAAAGGTGTTTCTATTTTTTTAAAGATGTTAAAGTATAAAAAATCAATATATAATATTTGAATTATATAAACCAAATATACCCTTAGTCATTTAATTAAAATTAAAATTAAAAATATAAAAATAAATTATTAAAGAAAATATATAAAACTAGATTTTTTGTTCATTTGTTTTATATAAATTTTTTATAATAGTTTTAATAATAATAAAAATAATTATAATTATGTGAGATAGAATAAAATCCTTATGTGTTGAAATATCGTTATTTGAAATTTTTATTATTTTGTTGTATGTATATTTAATTATTTCTTTGACATTTTATGAATTATTTTCTTTTTTCACTTGCTCTGTAAATAGTTTCCAACATTAGTAAATAGAAAATTATGTAAATCATATTAATATGTTGATTACTTATAAATAATTCACCATTTTTATTATTAGCCATAAGTATAATCCTATAAAATATAATCATAACTATTCATTAATTTTTAAATTTGTTTTTAATGGTAATATATAATATCTACATTGATATATTATATATAATTTGATAAAGAATACTTTAAAATTAAATCTTATTTTTTAAAATCAATTAATTAGTTTAAATCCTTTGTTTGTCATAAAATTGTATTTTTAGTATAGTCTGTTTTTCTATTGTCCTTATATTTAAATATTTTATCATTTTATCATATTTATTTTATGTATTTTAACTATTAAAATATATTTCTTAATATATATTTTGTGAATCGCATGATAGAATTGCTAGTAATACAAATAATAATAATAATATTTCAATTGTAGTTATTTATTTCTTGTGTAATAAAAAAAATTATTGCTAGTTGACTGATTTTTCTTTTTTGTCAAATAAAAAATCTTAATTGACACAAATATTAGGAATATTTTATTCGATAGTAAAATATTGATAATTGATGATATAAGAAATTTGGGTGGAAAAAATCTTGGGGCAAAAACAAATAAATAAATAAAAAATCGGCGATTGGACAGTTGCCGACGGGAGTGGTTAGGGATTAAAAAGTTATTAAAATGAGTTGTTTTGGAATTTTACGTAAATAATTTATTTATTAGGGTGATGGTGAAATTACAATAAGTAGTTAACTTATTATTTAATTATTAATTTTATATTTTAATATTATAATTTTAAATTTAATTAATTATAATAATTAATTAAAATTTATAATATTAATGACATAAATGACTTTCTTATATAATTAGAATTAACTAATTGAAAAGGAAAATTCAACTAAACACTTATAATAATTCTAAAGGTATCTACCATCAAACTTATAAATTAGGTGGCTAAAATTCTGCAACAATGTTTATATGAGGTAGCATGGAGGCAGTGTTCTAAAAATCGATAGGCGGCTGCTAGGCGTCAGACCAGCGCCTAGTGCCTATAACGTGTAGACGGGGCCTAGAATTTGAGAATATATACCCTTATTTACAACATTACATCCAACCATTTAATAGTTAAACATACTACCTACTACACAATAAAGTCTATGACAATTCAAAACTAAAAGTAATAATCACAAGTTACAATTCAAAAGTTTAAAGATATTGTTCGATTCAAAGTTCAGAACAACATAGATCCACAAGTTCATTAGTCAAATAAAAATACCATAACATATATTACAAAAACAAAATAATAACGACGTCGTTTCAGGCCATAAAAATTTTTTTGCCAGGTGCCTAGGGCGCCCGGCGATTTCTTTGACCGATTTTTAAAAATTGTAGGCGAATTAGTGGTGTCTAAGCGGGCGCCTACGACGATTTGTAGAACAGAGCACGGAGGGTAAATATAAAAGAACCATGTCTCTTGTTGGGAAATAGATCCATGGCTCAACTTGTGAGTAACCTATAAATTACTTTCTATTTACCTAATAATGAGAGAAAAACGGTGACAATGATCGATGATCGTAGACTTGGTTTTTTAATCATCAATTAAATTAAGTAAATTTTTGGTATATTTTATTCGAGCTTATTCATATCATGATGTAATTTAATTACTGTACCAACTAATCGAAACTAGACTTCAAGCATCGTATGTTCATGGTGTTTTATTAGTTGTGCTTCTATAAATAAATTTCGGGAAAAAAAACTTTTCCTGTATGCGGTATTTTACACTTTGTTTTCCAAAGTATTTTTCTTTGTCTCCAAATGTACAATAATTTTCGACGTTACCCTCTAAACTTTATTTACGACGGAATATTTCTTCTAAATTCCATCGACGGGCAGTTAGGGGGTAAAGTGCATAAATCTTATAATTTAGAGGATAAAGTACAAAATCTTAAAATTTGGGGGGTAAAGTGCAAAAATCTTATAATTTGGATGACAAACTAAAATAATATTAATATTGATTTTTTATGTGTATATATATATATATATATATATATATATATATATATATATATATATATATATATATATATATATATATATATATAAATTCTTAAAATGATATCATAGTAATTAGTAATATAGTTAAAAATATATTATTAAGAAATTATCTTATTAAAAAGATATAAAGCTTATATCTTATATATATATATGTATGGATAAATTTATCTTATAAGAAATTATCTTATTAAAAAGATATATATATATGGATAAATTTTTTTTACCCCCCAATGTATGCAGTTTTTTTCACTTTGCCCCCCAAAATATTTTTTGTTCCACTTTGCCACCTGATGTACAATAATTTTTGACGTTGCCCCCAAACTTTATTTTCGAAGAAATATTCCTTCTAGATTCCATCGACGGGCAACTGGGGGTCAAAGTGAAAAAATCTTATAGTTTGGGGGGTAAAGTGTAAAAAATCGTATAGTTTGGGGGCAAATTAAAATAATATAAATATTATTTTTTTTAAAGTTTTATATTTGAAAAAGATATATAATTTTTATCTTATACTCACACACACACAAAGTTGTCAATACAATTCCATTTTAAAAAAAAAAACCTATAAATTTCCAATTAATATTTATAATTTTCTAAATACAAATATTGTCAATACATCTTTTATATTATTAAACATGAAACACGGGATTAAGTATTAAGTAAATTATTAGGCAAAGTAACATAATAATATATATAATATTATGTATTATGATTGAACAAAATAAAAAAAGGTGTATTTCGTATATGCATTATAATATTATGATACGAAAAATAAAATTATCTTTCGATATTATTATATGTATAAAAAGTGTGATTATTATTTAATAATATATTATTTTGTAAAAAAAATTATCCCAATATATTAATGTCAAATTCAAAATTTTAATTCAAAAATTTAATAATTCTTTTCTCACTATTCTAATATGCATATTCATTTTTTTTTTACATTTTTCTAAAATTATCTTTATACTTTGATATTTAAATCATAAGAATGTAATTATTATTTAATAATATATTATTTTGTAAAAAAAAATCATCCCAATATATTAATGTCAAATCCTCTTAACTTACGTGTTTGATTCGTATGGTAGGCTAATAAAAGTTTTTGGTGCTTTGGTTGCTTGTGTGTCATACGGGCCTAATATTTATCTAGTTTAACATCTTACTTTTATTATATTTTGTCGATTTAATAAAGTAGGAATCATAGTCCTAATAATATACTAGCTTTCCTTATCACGATAATAATAATAATAATAATTATAATAAGTATAACAAAAAAATAATAAAAACTAAAAACAAAAGAATAATATAATATAAAGCGAAAAAAAAAATCAATACAAATTTTAATTCCCGCAAAAAAAAAAAAAAAGCTAAAAAATGAATCATGATTCATTAATATTAGTAAAAGAAAACAAAAAGATAAGAAACCTAATTTAATATTATTTTTATTAAAATTTTATTTAAATGATTTGGTTGTTTATGTGTCATTCAAGCCTAATATCTACATAACTTAATATATTTTTTAAATAATCCATTTGATTATATGTCATCCACACACACACACACAAAAACACACACACCATGTATAGGGAGAGGTTTCGATGAGAACCATTATTGGTGTGAGAACATGCGAATTTTGCTACATATAGTTATATGTACTGCTACTTTGAGCATTGTACACTGCTACCCTATTTTCTGTAAAAATAAATAAATTGGACACAATACTACTTATAAAATTCGTATTACTGTAGAAAATTGTATAACATTATACATTGGTGAAAGTAGTAGTACACGTAAATATATGTAGCACAGTTCGCAAGTTCTCATACCAGGACTTTATATATATATATATATATATATATATATATATAGGGGTGAGTTCAAATGAGAACCATGTCATTATATGCGAACCTGTGAACTAGTGTTTTTATTATATACCAGCAGTGCTTTTATTATACAATAACAGTGCTTTATATACACCAATAATATTTTTATTATACAATTCTAATGCTTTTAATCAAATAAGGATATACAAAAAAAATCTGATCAATCCATTTAATTAGATCTAAGGCACATATTGACCCTAAACTTACATATAAGGATATAGTTCTCATTTGAACCTAATCCTATATATATATATATATATATATATATATATATATATATATATATATATATATATATGCAGGAGCTTAGCCATCCCAACATACTATACCTAACCAATTTATTTAACCATACCCCAAATACAATTTTTTTTTACTATCCATATGTATGTATGTATATATATATACACCTTATATACTAAAAGATTACTATCATAAGTGTATGCCAATTTTGTAATTTTATAGGAGTTCGTATGCTTACTTTGCGAATTTTGGAGGTTTGTAAACTTGCTAAAATATAGGAATACTAATATCTACCTAATTTAATATATTTCTATTATATTTTCCTAACTTAACCTTTTACTTTTATTATACTTTCCTAATTTAATATTCTCATTTTATTATATTTTGTAATTCAATATTCTTTTATCCTTTTGATATAAAATTATATAAAATAATATATAATTAGAAAAATCTAAATTAGTTATCTTAATTAAAAGATAACTACTTATAAAATAAATAAAAATAATTATTAAAAAAATAATCTAAATAAGTTGTATTTATAATAAAAATAAAAATAGTTCTATTCTTAAAATCTTAAATATAAAATATAAGTAAATTACAAGTTATTTGAGTAATCTAAGTATGTAAGCAAATAATTAACAAATTCAATCTAATATGATAAATATAAAATTATAATTAATAAATATTGATTAAAGATCATACGGTTGAGAATATGATATCATGTAGAATTTTAAAGTATGTAACTAAAAATTAATATGATATCATTTATAATTCTTAAATTATGTAATTAAAAACTATTAATAAATTTAATTAAAATATAAAAATATTTAACAATAATAAATAAATTATAAAATTTGGACACGGGTTGAGAATATGATAATTTTTTTAATTTTTATAAATATGTAAATAAAGTTTTAACGAATATAATATAATCATTAAAATATAAAGTTATTTTAAAAAATAAAAAATAAATAATAATTAAACATCAATTTCAAAATTTATTTTGATAAATTATGTTGTGTAATATAATAGTGGTGTTAAATTAGTAAGAACTTATAGTTAAAAAATAGGCCCTTCACGTGCGCTCTTTGTCAACATGAGTATGTCGGTCAAACTCATTATTCTAATCATCACAAATAAAATTCCCTACGGACCACAATCAAACACCAAGAATAAGAAAACCTTAAAAAGGTAGAAAACATAAATGGGCAAATCATTTAATTAAGAAAAAAAATATATATATAAAGTGAGGAAAAAAAGAAGGGAAACTTGGTACATGTTTGGTCTAACCCCTATTAGTCCTTTTCCTCTCCTTTCTTCCTTTTCTCTGTTTATTAAATCAATTAAACAGTACCAAAAAAGAAAAAAGGAAAAAAATAAAAGAAAGTAGATAGAATTTCTATAAAGACTCTCCCACTGCTTTCAATACAAAAAAATTATTTCTTTTTTTCTCCCTAAAAATTAAAAATGGAATTGGGCTTAAGCTTAGGTGACCCATCAAAATTCATAGAAAAGAGCTCAAAAAAACAAAAATCCAGCCTGAAAAATGGAGGCTTGGATTTCTGCATGGCTTTGAGCCTTCAAACTCAATCAGTGTTCGGAAATGAAGAAAGAGAAAAAAAATCTCAAGAAAATGATATTATTGATGATGATTCGATTTCAGTTAGCGGTGATAATAATAATAATAATAATAGTAATCAAGATCTTAATCTGCTCCCTCCATCCCCTGTTCCTCGCCGGCTTTCTTTGGCGCCGTGGTCTTCTGATAATGGTATTTCATATTTTTTAATTATTTTGTTTTAAAGAAAATTACTAAATATCAATATTATAATTATTTCGTGTTTTTTTTTTCTTTTAAAAGGGAGCTCGGAGAATGGTTCGTCGGGGAACGTGGACCGCGCGGCGGCGACGGGGTTGGGCGTGAACCGGCATCGGGCGGCGGCGGAGGAAGTGACGTCAGTGAACAGTGTGGGGTCTCAGTTTCAATTGGAGTTCGGGGTGAAAAGAACAAGTGTTGGTGGGAAAAGGGATTCTGAGGCGACAGGAAACGACGTCGTTGAGGTGGAGAGAACGTCATCTAGAGCCAGCGACGATGATGAAAACGTGCCCAACAACAACAACAATAATAATAATAATAGGAAAAAACTCAGGTTATCCAAAGAACAGTCTACTTTTCTTGAAAAAAGCTTCAAAGAATTCACCAATCTCAATCCTGTGAGTACTAATTTATTATTATTGTTTTTTTTATTTCTTTTAGTATGATTTATTTCATTGAAAATCAAGATTTCTATGTGTTTGTAAAATTAATTTGCCTTTTTTTTTATATAACAAATCAAATAAATAATCCTTATTGTTTTTATTACAGAAACAAAAAATGACCCTTGCAAAACAGCTCAATCTCAGACCACGACAAGTTGAGGTCTGGTTTCAGAACCGAAGGGCGAGGTGTGTGCATATAAATTTTCTGTTCAAAAAAAAGAAAAAAGAAAAAAGAAAAAAGAGTAATTAGATACACCCCACTAAAACGTATTTGCACGCAGAACAAAGATGAAGCAGACGGAGGTGGACTGCGCGTACTTAAAGAGATATTGCGAAACGTTGACCGAAGAAAATCAACGGCTGCAAAAAGAGCTCCAAGAAGTGAGGGCTCTCAAGAACTCCAACACATTCTACATGCAATTGCCGGCCACCACACTCATCATGTGCCCCTCCTGCGAGCGCGTCGCCGCCGCCGCCGCGCCGCCGCCGCCTTCCGCCGCCGGGAGTGGGGAGATCGGGAGAACTGAGGTTATTCCGAAGGCCGCTCCGTTTCCGTTAGTTAACGGACCGAAGCTTTTCCCTTATTCCGCAGCGTCGTGAATTATTACGATGGATAAAAATAGAAATACTTTTTTGAGTGTATGTGTATTGTTGTGGTCCTAGCAGATATATTGTGTAAATATAGGAAATCTTTCTTTTCTTTTTATTTTTTTTTGGATGTGTTTGATGTTGATGTTTGTGATGTGGGAATTAATTAGCTTCAGAATTTTTTTAGCTCATCCTTTGTGGATTTTGTGGAGGGATACGTATAATTATATGTGTTTTTTTTTTTTTTTAGAGTTTAGTTTTTTTTTTTTTTTTTGCAAATATTAGGGCTTTACGACACTTTTAGTTTTAGATGAGGAGGGATAAATTGGTTCTATTGGGAGAAAAATTGTGTGTTCATAAATCTCAGTGGGTCTAAGAGCTTTAGAAGTTTACAAGATTTTAACATAGCTATGTGGGGAAACAATGTTGAAGGTTTGTTTCTTCTCTCTATTCAAAGTCAGGTGCTCCCATTCATCAAATCTTTTTGCTGGCGTGGTTGGGATTTAATCTCAGCTTTGTTTTGCGTAGTATTTTAGCAGTTAAGTAGTTAGTGGCTTCAAATTGTAGTTGGCGTGTGGGTGACGGGTTGAATATTTCTGTTTGATCCGATCCTTGGTTAACAGATAATAATTCTATCCTCTAAAAAACCTGATGGTATGGGGAATGTTGTGATGAACATTTTGATGAAAACGGTTGTGCTTCAATGGGACGAGGATGTAATCTCCGATTTGTCAACGTCGGGACCGAGAACTCATCTTTAGTATTCCGTTGACGGTTGGGAATGGTGTCGATCAATTGATGTGGATGGGCGATCATAAAGATTGTTATACGGTCAAGTCAGGGTACAAACTTTTCCACGCACTTACGGTGGGTTATAGTGTGTAAACATCAAATCTTGATTGAAAAAGTTGTAAATTATTTTCATAATTAATCATCAATAAAATATAAACGAGTCACCGATTTTGAATTTCATGATTTTCATAATTAATTATAAATAATAACATGACTCACGTGAGCAGCTATGTCCTTCTCTGTTCTGGCCGGTGTGATTGTTGAGTTATATCTGATTTCTCTCTTCTGGCTGTTCTTAATTTCAATCTATAATTTGCGTGAGTTTGATAGAGAGTGAAAACTGGAAAAAAAAAAACCCTTAAAACGGCGGAGAGAGGACCAAATATCTTTATATATATTTTTATCTGCAAAGGCTGTTATTTGCAGAACATGAATCATACGGTCAATCAATGTGTGCGGATTTGGGTGAAAACCAACTCTTTTAATTAACCAATGATATATTAATAAAACTTATCTATTAAATTTATTAATATATAAATAATTAATTAGATTTAAAATTAATTAATTAATATCTAATTTTATATATATGGCACATGCCACATATATCTAACATTCTCCCACTTGGCCGAGTGACAGAATACACGTTCATGATTTAAAATTAATCATAATGTGCACATCATAATGATAAGTTTTAATTTCATTGGTCGATTCATAATTCATTATTAAGTATATATGAGTCACAGCAGTTTTATATCAATTACCCGACATAGTTCCTTCCATGTATCACAATATTACTTTTCTACTTAAACTCTCATAACGTAAAATCAATAATGGTCCTCATTAATGTCTAGTAATAGACTAAATCCTGTTAAAGTTATGTCAACATTTATGTATACGTTAATGACAAACAGGATATCTATTAATTTTCAGAAACAATACATAAAAGAGCTCAAAGTGTCAAATACATAAAGCATAGAATCATTAGGTTACATTAACAATCCTCATTCTTAGACGTGTTGAACTGGTTAACCGCCGGTTAATAACCGATTGACCGGTTACGGTTAACCGTTGACCGGCGGTCACGGTTGTAACCGTAACCATCAACCGGTGGCCGGCGGTTAGGTTACGGTTAACCTGACCGGCTAACCATAACCATCGGTTAACCCGAAATTAAAAATAAAAAAAAAACCATTGACCAGTCGATTGACTGGTCAGTGATTAGCCGTTGAAAATCAACGGCTGAGATCAACTAGCCGTTGATGATCGGCAGTCGAAATTTGAATGGGAAACTAGCCGTTGCCGGTTTAACCACGGTTAACCGACTAGTTTTTCAAAAAAAAAAAAAATTTAACACATTTCGACACCTATAAATACCCCACTCCCCAACACCAAATCTCACACCAATTCATCTCTACTTATTCTTCTTCTTCTCTTGTATTTTCAAGTTCCAAGTCAAGTTGCTAATTTGTTCCAAAAATAATATCAATAATATTCTTAATTCTCTTTTATAATATCACTATGGCAAACTCTTCCCGTAATCTCAATACCAACACTCCAACCTCTGAGGTCGAGGTCGAGGATCTCGATGAGAATCTTCGGCCGTTGCCGGAGATTATGTTCCCGATGAGATGACGACGGAAGAAGTTGAGAACCTATATAATCAAATCAACTTCGACTCGCAAAATCAAACCAATTCTGAAGAGGAATTACCTAGCTCCGATGAAGAAGGAAGCGCCGGACCACCGTCAATTTGGATGAAGATGAGGAGGGAGCGGATGATATGCCACCACCTCAATTGAAATCGAGGGAATTTGTTTCCCCCATCTTTCAGTTGCATTTCACAAAAAGACGATCAACGGCGAATCTCGAGCGCAATGCAATTATTACAATTCTCATTACGCCTTCGGTTCTAAAAATAATATTGGCTAAGGGTCGCTCAAATACCACATGGAGAAGAAGCATCCCGACAAGTATGGCGTGAAAAGCTCTCAAACACAACTAAACTTCTCATCTTCATCTACCGCCGGCGTCGGGACCGGCGGCCAAGGTACGAGTTCTTCTAGTTTATTTCAATATACCGAAAAGTGGTCATAAAAAGTTTCTTGCAAAATTTGTTTCCGTTATGAGTCTTCCTTTTAATCATGCGCATAGTAATCATTATGAAGAATTATACTAGGGGTGCATTTAATCCATCTAGCACTAGGATTTCACGAAATAAATTTGACTCGTGATATTGAAAAAACGATCGGTGGTATAAATTGAATTTGATTTCAATATTTGATAGTTTGCCTCATAGTTGTCTTTATATGTTCGGATATTTGGACGAATTCTCTTTCATAATCATAATTATATGAGGAATTACTTGCCATTGTACTTGGACTTTGCAAAAAACATTTAATTGCATATAGAAAGTTTGATAGTCAACATACGGCGGTGAATATTTCGCGCAAAATATCCACTGTTTTTGTCCGAGTATCATTTAACTAACAAATTCTTTTCAATTTCATTTGATAATGCCGCCGCTAATACGGCTAGTTTAGAATTGTTAAAAATTACTTGTCAACCCGCTATTGGCGGCAAAATTTTTCATGTTAGATGCATTTGTCATATTTTGAATTTATGTGTTCAACATGGTTTAACTCTTTTTAAATCTAAAATTTAACCGATTAGGAGTGCTATATATTATCTACGTGGCCACGATTCGCTTCAAAAAAATGGCGAAGATTTTGCAAGGCCAATCAATTGCATCCAAATTTTTTTTCAAATGATGTGCCAAATCGTTGGAACTTTACCTATAAATTTCTTAATGATACTTATGAATATAGAGATGCATTGTGTTCATTTTTTAATAATGAAGATGTCGATTTCTCTTTATTTCCGCATATGGGGATGATTGTTATGATATGATATCCGTTTTAAAAACTTTTAACGATGCCACCATGGCTTTATCCGGTGTTTATTATCCTACCTCCTCAATGTTTGTTGATCATTGTATTCAAATAGTACTTTTAGTAAATTGGTCAAATATTTTCATTACATTTCCGAGGTTTTTTTGATTGCAAGTATTCTAGACCCGGATTATTGGATGGAGGGTTTACAAAATTTACTTAAAATTTATTACGATGGATTATGACCTTTTTTAGAATCTTCAAATCTTCCAATTCCTTGCCCTCTTAGTGAAGCTCACCAAGCAAACCTATCTTTAGTTCAACTTTTTAAATATTATAATGAATCTTAAAGTGATGATGTTAATGTGTCCCTTTCCCCTTCCCCCCCACTTCTAATACAAGACCCAACGACCCTCGAGTAGCTCTAGCCCTATATACGAGGTTGATTGAAGATACTAAACAAAAATGGCAAAGGGCTAGTGCTAGTCGGTCAATGGAATTAGACAGTTATTTTGGGGCTTTTGAACCAACTTCGGTTCCAAAAAAGCCCGATGGTATTACTAACGATCTTGTGCAGTTTTGGTCGAAAGTGGCCAGTATTTTTCCCACACTCTCTAGGATTGCCAATGAGGTTCTTGCCGTTCCTGTTTCAACAGTTTCTGTTGAATAGGCCTTCAGCACAGGAGGCTATATGTTGGATGAGCGTCGGTCTACCTTAACATCCAAAAATCTTGAAAATCAAATGTTGATGAACGATTGGGTGAAAGCCGAATTGCGAGAACAAGAAATACAATTGGATGAAGGTGAAGAGAGCTACTATTACGATACCACTTCGGGAAGCAACGACAACGCCGAATAGGTAAATAGGTAAGTGATGTAAGTAAAAGAACTACGTGGACTTTGATTCCTTTTCGAGGATAAGTAGGCAATTTAATTCTAATATTAAAAGTTAAAATTTAATTTTAATTTCTAATATTAGAATTAAATTCAAGTCATTTTTTTAAACTTATTTTTTTCAAACAAAAAAATTCGAACTACGTGGACTTTGATTCCTTTACAAGGATACGTAGGCAAGTTAATTCTAATATTAAAAGTTAAAATTTTAGAATTAAAATCAAGTCTTTATTTTTCTTAAACTTATTTCTTTCAAAAAAAAAAAAAGATCGACTGCTATGCAGTCGATCGACTATTGTTCTGTCGATCGATTGACTATTGATCGACAGAGTTTCAGTCGATCGACTGCATGATCGACTGCCTTCACAAAACCAAACAGCCTTCAGTCGATCCAGCAGTCAATCCATCAGTCGATCAACTACTTTAAAAAAAATGGCGGTTAACCGGTTTAACCGTAACCTTAACCGGTTCTCAGCCGGTTAGGTTACGGTTAACCAAAAACTGGTTAAATTAACTGCCAGTTAATTAACTGGACGGTTAATAACCGTTTCAACACGTCTACCCATTCTTCCGACATGTTCAATAAATGCCTTTGGGGACAATCCTTTAGTCAAAGGATCTGCAATCATGAGATTGGTGCTAATATGCTCGATTGACATCTTTTCTTTCCGAACTTCTCTTTAACAACAAGGTATTTTAATTCCATATGTCTAGCACCTTTTGAATACTTGTCGTATTTAGAGAAGAAAATTGTTGTGGCATTATCACAATAAACTCTCAGCGGCTTGGTAATACTGTCGACTATTCCAAGCCCTGAGATAAAATTCTGCAACCAATTTACTTGGAGTGATTCTTCAAAGCATGCCGAAAATTCAGCTTCCATAGTGGATGCAGCAATGACAGACTGCTTCACACTTTTCCATGATATTGGTCCCCGAGCTAATAGGAACACATAACCAGATGTGGATTTTCTCGTGTCAACACATCCGGCATGATCTGAATCTGAATAACCAATCACCTCTAAAAGATCAGACCTACGACAAGTAAGCACGTGATCTTTTGTCCCTTGCAAGAACCTCAATACTTTCTTTGCAGCTATCCAGTGATCTTTTCCTGGATTGCTTTGATAACGACCAAGCATTCCAACAACAAAATTGATATCTGGCCTTGTACAAGTCTGTGCATACATTAAGCTCCCAACAATTGATGCATAAGGAATATCTTTCATTTGCTTACGTTTTAATTCATTCTTTGGACATTGCATAAGACTAAACTTATCTCCCTTCTGAATTGGAACGATACTTGATGAGCACTTTTCCATTCTAAATCTCTCTAAGACTTTGTTAATATATGCTTTCTGAGATAACCCCAACAATCCTTGTCATCTATCCCGAAATATTTCTATTCCGATCACATAAGTTGCCTCACCCATATCTTTTATTTCAAAGCTCTACGAGAGAAATTTCTTGGTGTCATACATCAAACCAATATCATTCGTTGTAAGCAAGATGTCATCAATATACAAAATTAGAATAATAAACTTGCTCACACTGACTTTCATATAAATACATCGATCAATAATGTTTTCTTCAAATCCAAAAGAAGTGATGGTATCATTGAACTTAAGATACCATTGACGGGAAGCTTGTTTAAGTCCGTATATCGATTTCTTAAGTTTACACACCATACGTTCTTTTCCTTTTATGGAGAAACGCTCAGGTTGATCCATATAAACTTCTTCATCCAAATTACCATTCAGAAAGGCTCTTTTCACATCCATTTGATGTAGCTCCAAATCATAATGAGCTACCAAATCCATAATAATTCTAAAAGAATATTTCTTAGGAAATGGTGAAAAAGGTTTTATTATAATCAATACCACTTTTATGAGTAAAACCTTTTGCAACAAGTATGGCCTTATGTCGTTCGATATTGCCATTGGAGTTTGGTCTTAAAGACCCATTTACACCCGACTCTTTTGGAACCTTCTGGAAATTCAACAAGGTCCCAGACTTCATTCTGTTCAGTAGATTTCAACTCATCTTTCATGACATCTAACCATTTTATAGAATTATCACTTTCCATGGCATGATCATCAACATCTAAGTCACATTCTGACTCATGAAGATAAACCACATATTCATCTGAAATAGCAGATCTCCTTTGTCTTTGAGATCTACCTAATTTTTTATCATGTGGTTCATTTATTGTAAGTTCGTTATTATTATTGTGAGTTTCATAGTCATTAATGTGTTTTTCTTGCCCAATATTACGCTGTTCAACAATGGGAGGAACAACAACTTTACAAGGAGTTATGGGCAAAGGAATTTGCACCCTAACTTCTTGAATATCCACATCTCGTGGTTCTTGGCTCCCACTAATTTCACAATTTTCATTGAACCTAACATTTCCAGTTTCAATAATTCTTGTACTATGATTAGGACAGTAAAACTTATACCCTTTAGACTTTTCAGGATAGCCAATGAAGTAGCCACTAATGGTCTTTGGATCCGATTTCTTTTCTTGTGGATTGTAAGCTCTTACTTCTGCCGGGCAACCCCAAACATGCAGGTGACATAAACTAGGTTTCCTACTAGTTCACAGTTCAAAAGGAGTTAGCGACTTATCCATATTTGGAACAACTTTCGATCGATAAAGAAATTCTTTAGTCATACTGCTTCTTTTACTGCTTCAGAAGCACCAATGTACTCCACCTCCATGTTTGATTCTTCAGTGCTTGTTTGACTGGCACTTCTCCAGGCTATGGTTGTGCCACCTAAGGTATACAGTGATCTTGATATCGACCTTTGAGTATCCATATCCGATTGAAAACTGGAATTAGTGTATCCGTCTAATCTAAGGTCACCACCTTTATAGACGAGCATATAATTTCTCGTTCTTCAAAGATACTTGAGAATATTCTTAACAGCTATCCAATGAGATTTTCTTAGATTTGATTGAACTATCCCCACAACCTAACATATGTCAGGCCTAGTACACAACATGACATACATTAGGTTACCTACAATTGAGGCATATGGCCTCATATCCTCTTTTTCTTATGGAGTTCTGGGTGAATGCTTCTTAGAGAGGATGACTCTATCTATAGTAGGTTGGTGACCCTTCTGAAGTCTTGCATTCTATTACGCAATATCATCTTATTAATATAAGATGTTTCGGACAAGGCCAATAATTTATTCTTATGATCACAAATAATTCAGACAAGGTCATGGAATTTCTTGGCTAGTCAACCCATTACATTTGATAATGTTTACATCATTCCCAGTAAGTAGAATGTCATCTACATAAAGCACTAAAAACAACACCTTGCCATCTTTGATATACTTGTAAACACAAGGCTAATCAAGACTCTGGTCAAAACCATACGACTTGACCGTCCCATCAAATTTATAGTTCCATGACCRTGAGTCTTGCTTTAGTACATAAATGGACCGAAGCTTTGCGAACTTTATGATCTTGGCCTTGGGTTATGAAACCCTCTGGTTGCTACATGTATATCTCGTCATCTAGATGGCCATAAAAAAACATTGTATTGACATCCATATGACATATCTCATAATCAAAATGATCAACAATTGAATTAAAGATACGAGTGGATTTGAAAATGGCCACGAGGGAGAAAGTCTCTTCATAATCGACTACCTTCTATTGGGTAAAATCATTTTCCACTAGCTTAGCATTGAAAGTCTGTACTTTTCCATCTACACCTCTCTTTCTCCTGTAAATCCATTCACACCTAATATGTTTGATGTCCTTTAGTGGATTTATAAGAACCCGAATAGAATTAGAGTATATAGACTCCATTTCTTGTTTCATGGATTCAAGCCACCTATCTTTATCAAAATCACCCATTGCATTTCTAAATGACAAAGGATCGTCCTCAACTCCACCAAAGACTAAAACATTTGCTACTTCGTGACGGTAACGAATTAGAAGTTTTACTACCCTCCCACTACTTTGAGGTTCGTCTGCATTCTGAACTTCTTCATCAATAAATTTAGTTTTTTTCTTATCAATTTTTGTGGGTCATGGTCTGATCTCATCATAAAGTAACTCCTTGAGTACTATTTTACTTCAAGGTTTGAGGTTTGTCATATAATCATTTTCAAGAAAGACAATGTTTATTGACACAATCACTTTCTTATCTTGAGAATCATAAAACAAACCTCCTCATGTTCCTAGGATATCCCAAAATAGACAAACCTCTAATTGTGTGTGCAACTTTCTAGTTTTTCCCTTAAGCACATGTGCTGGACAACCCCAACTACGGAAGTGGCATAAACTAACTTTCTTGTCATTTCATAATTCCATATGAGTCTTTGGACAAAATTATATGGAATTACATTCATTATATAGTCCCTTGTTTTAAATGTGTATCCCCCAAAACGAGTTTGGAAGCGATGAGTAGCTCATCATTGACCTAACGATATCAAGCAACGTTCGATTTCTCCTTTCTACAACACCATTTTACTGAGGTGTGTCAGGTACCGTGAGTTAGTACAATATATCATACCCTAGAAAGTAGTCTTTGAATTCAATATTGGTATACTTACCTCGTTGATCGGATTAAAGGCATTTCAAAGACTTGCATAACTACTTTTCAGCTTGTGCATGGAATTCTTTGAAAAATCCAAAAGTCTCAAATTTTCCTTGCTTTCGATAACCATATTCATATCTCTAGTAATTGCAAATGAAAATGACAAAATACTCAAAGCCCCCATGAGCTTGTGTGGAGGACATCCCATAAACATTACTATGTACGATTCCAAGTGGTTATTTGGCCCTATAGCCCTTTGTATAGAAAGGTCTATTAATAATTTTTTCTTTTAGACAAGATTCACAAATAGGAAGAGTGCAAACTTTTAACTCTCTTAGAGGACCTTTTTTTACTAGCCTGTTAAATCTATCTATGGATATATTTCATAATCTAAGGTGCCTAGGATACGCTTCACCATCAAGAGAAATATTTTAATTTTAGGTTTTGGATGTTCTATTCTAAAAACCTTGGCATTGAGTAGTTGTTAAGCTTCAAGAGATATAACCCATTTATAAGGTTTTCATAACAAATATCACGCCCATTCTTTGAAATAACAATCGCATTGTTATCATTAAAAGAAATAAAAACACATATGTTCTTGCAACTTAAAAACAAAAATAATATTCCTTCGAAAGCTAGGAATATAATAATATTATTCCAAATGAGTTGTTTATTATTAAATCTCAATCTGACTTCCCCTTGCCCTTAAATTTGGAAGTTGATGCAATAATTGCACTTTCAGTCTTGTCTTGCTTCAATCTTTCCTCTTCTTGGACACAGTGTGAGATGGGCTCATTTAGAGACCAAGTCTCTTTATGACAATTATAGCTCACCTTAAACTGATTGAAATGTCCTGAAAGAGATATTAAAATCAAATGCACTAGCAAGTCCTCAGAGAGTTCAAACTTAAGTTCTCTAAGTTTTGAAGCAATATGAGATATTTTCATAATGTATTCCCTAATATTGCCTTTATTTCCATACCTCATTGAGATCAGGTTTGTCAAGAGCTTACCGATTTCAGCCTTTTAATTCTTGACAAATATTTTTTAAATATCAGCAATGAATTCTTTAGCTATAGTGATTTTCTCAGACATAGTGCCCCTAAATGCTTATGGAATGGCTTTCTTCATGATCATCATACACACGCGATTCGATTTCTCCCACCTTTTCATATCCCTCTTTTCATCCTTAGTACTTTTATCCGTAAGAGGTGGTGGGGAATCAGCCCTTATCGCAAGGTCGAGATCCATGACTCCGAGAACTATTAAAAGATTCTCTTGCCATGATTTGAAGTTTGTGCCATTTAGCATAGGGATAGAGTTGATGCTCGTAGTAAAATTAGCAGGAGTAAATATAGCTGAATTAAAGAAAATAAACTTATCATATGCTCACCTAAAATAAACTTAGAATTATAATAATAAATTCAAATAAAAGGTAAATCCACATCTCAAGATATCGACACTCCATCAAAATCTCATCTTTTGATAATATATTAACTTGAAATTGACATCTTGGCGCAGTAATCAAATATTGATAATAAGAACATATCAAACAATGAGTCCTCCTTTTGGCCGATTCATTGCTCATATGCAAAACCAAATAATCATCACACGTTTACTACCGCATTTGCACATATAATTATGATAAATATGAATCTTCCTTTTGGCCGATGAATATTTACATAAATTACATGCACACAACCTTTTATATCTTGAAATAAATTAATTTCCACAAGAGAGGTCACTTTTGTGACATTGTTGCTTCAATTAATATATCTCAAAAAAAAAAAAATCATACCAATATTTGAATTTAAAATTTAAACTCTAAGATCAAACTTAATTTTAGGATTTTATTTATTATTTGAGGTTAATTTATAAATAAATTTTAATTGTACCTCAAATTTAAATTCTTAAACCCAAAATTTACTAACATGCAAATGGGCCCAAAACTAAAACTCAAGAAAGCTTCATAATTTTGAAAATTTTAGGGTCCTTTCTGCAATTTTCGAAGATTTTTAATAATTACAAAAATGCCATTATGGCTTAAAACAATTTTCTGGAAAACTTTTGGAGTTTGAACGAAATTTCTGAAGTGTCTAGGGAAGCCTCGTAGTTTTCGAAAAACTTTGGGCAATTCTATAATTTCATAAATTTTTAAAATTACAATCAAGCCCAAAACTATATCAAATTTTTAAAATTTTACCCAAGCCCAAAATCAAATTTAGGGCTTTCGATTCAGGCCTCGTCGGCCACCACCGCCGGCATCAGGCTAGGCCCGGTGAAGAGCCGAAGCTTTTGGCAATGGAGGCCCGCCAGAGTGGACGAATCGGGAGGAAGCAATTGTCCGCCACCGGTCAACAACCGCCATCCCGTCGCCATGCCACCCGTCGTCCACCGTCATAGATCTCCGTCCGCCCAGCAGGAGGCTGCTCCACCCACCGGAATCTGCAAGGCGATGGCCTAGCCGGAGGTATGCTGAGGTCGACCAGGACAGGTAAGTTTGGGTCCAGTTTTCCAATTTCAGTTTTCCAAAAACTGATTTCAAATGAAACCAAAAAATATTATAAACATAATTTTGTTATCTTTATCAGAAAATCAATCCATATGAAATCACAAAATATTATAAACAGGAGCCCAAAACTAGGGGTGAGAACGGTCCGGTTCAGTTCGCGGATTTGGAAATCTCCATAATCGTACCATTATTTTTTTTGGTACGGTTCTGTTCGGAGAAAAGTCAAAGTCAACGGTTCTTTTTCGGTTCTGGTACGGTTCAGTTCGGTTTTCGGATAAATCTTCGTTTTATGTTCAAATTATAATTGTAAATTAAAATTACTAGATTATTGTGAATTTTAACTTTTATTTGTTAGTTGATGATTAATTAAGATACAAGATTAATAAAATAGTATTTTACTTATTAACTATCAAATATAATGAGATTCATAGCTAATTTAATACAATTATAAATAGGTTCTAGTATCGGTTTTCGGTTCGTTACAAAGATTTTAAGGGAATTTAAAAATCTCCAGATCCATCCCGTAAAAAAAATTTGGGACGATTCGGTTCGGAGATTGGTCAATGGTCAATGGAGATTTTTCAATTTTGATACGGTTCGATTCGAAATTCGGTACAGTTCGGGTATTTTCTAGTCCCATGCTCAGTCTTACCCCAAACACAATCTTAGCAATTCATAACTAATAAATAACATACCCAAATAAAACATGAACTGGAACTATAAGCAATCCGAAAACAATTAACAATCATCAAAATAAATTTGATTCCCAATAACTCAATATGATTGGTCTCTGATACCACTTGTTAGATAATAAAATACTTTAGGGAGAGTCATCGCTATAATCGAGGAACCATCATATTGAATTATTAAGAATCATAAGTTAGTTTACGGAAGCGTACATAAATCCATATGCGATTGAATTTGAGATTTGACCTTGTAGGACAATACGTATCCAATCCTTTTAGAGATTCTTTAACTTTCTCTGTATGCTATCTTCTGACGATGAGATGGAGAATAGAATAGTTGATAATGATGATACGTATGACCTATGGACCACAACCCTTATATATTTGAGTCATCTAGGGTTTACCTATTTTAACCTATCATTAAAATAGATAGTTCATTGAGTATTTACACATTAAAGGCCCACATCCTATTAAATACATTAAAACCCAATATCTTAAACTTTAGGGTGCGAATATACACACCCCGTCTTTTTATTAGTTAACCCCATTAAAAAAATTATTAAAATACCCAAATTACCTTAATTTTAAACACCCCAGCACCTCCGCCACCACTCTCTTCCGCCGCCACCGCCACCACCTCCATTGCTGTCAAAGAGGCAATTAAGAAACTGGGCGTGAAGAAACTGTATCAACCCACCACCACCAAGATGCCGTCAGACACCACCGCGCAAACCTCCCCCCTTCCCCGCCACCATTTCCCTAAACTTCCTCTCTCTTCCCTCTTGCCGCAGCGCCACCAACCCCGCTACCGCCGCCTCCAAGTCCGAGCAATCGACGCCGCCCAGCCCTACGACTTCGAGGCCCACTTCGTCAACCGCTTCGCCCAGTTCACCAAGCTCAAAATCGCCGTAATCGGCTTCGAAAACTTCGGCCAATTCCTCGCCAAGGCGTTCGTCCGGCAGGGCCACACCATGTACGCCAATTCCTGATCCAATCACCACTTCGCCGCCCAATCCATCGGCGCCGCCTTCTTCTCCGATCTGCACGACCTCTGCGAACATCACCCTGGCGTCATCCTCATCTGCACATCCATCCACTCCACCGAGACCGTGCTCAGAGCCCTGCCCCTCCAGCGCCTCCGCCGGAATACGCTCTTTTTCGACGTCCTGTCCGTCAAAGAGTTCCCCAAGCCCAGTTTCTTCACGTGGTGGTGGTGGTGACGGCGGAAGAGGGTGGTGGTGGAGGTGTTGGGGTGTTTAAAATTAAAGGTAATTTTGATATTTTAATGAGATTTTTTTTTAAATAACTAATAAAAAAACGGGGTGCGTATATCCGCGCCTAAATTTTATTTGATCACTTTTAATTAGTCTTCCTTATTTAACAGTTTATAATATATAATTATTTCACATATAAGCTCAATGTTGGATTAAAGATCCAACATTTTTAATTTGCTAATTTATAATCTTAGTTATTAAATTAAAAAATATTCTAAAATGCAAATTCATAGAATATTTACAAATAAAATTTACAAATAAACTTAACGTAAAAATTAAGAGTCTTACCGAAATAAACGAATTCTAATAATTACTTCATGATTAAGAAATAAAGTAATAGTTTCTTTTTGCACTTATACTGGATTCAGATGAATTCGAAATATAGTTGAGGTGATGGATATGTTTTCAATTTTTTTTTTTTTCTTATTAACTTGATGAGATTTATTTCCAAGAAGAAACATAAGCATGAATTGTGAAATTTAATACTATAGTAGCAATTAGATCTTATTGATTCAATAGAAAAAATCAGGAGGCGGCGTGGGGAGGAAGAGTTTTCTTGTATCATCAATGGATGTTGCTGGGGACAAGGATGTCATATTTATGAATGTGTCTGCTAAAGTGGGGTGCCCTTTACCCCCCACCAATTATTAGGACACACGACCCAAGTACATAGGAATTTATTCATACTTTATTTTAGTAGTATTTCTAACGTTGCTTCGCACGTGACCCGCTCGTGTTGACATCATTTCCTTTCTCTATCTCTTTGTCCCTCTTTATTACTTTCTTTCCTTTTAACAATCAAACTCAAACTTAACTTTTGTTTGCTCGTGCGTGGCAAAAATATTGAGAAAAAGCTTCATCCCTTACTTCCATTTAAAAGATACTTCTAATAATATTAAATCATGGCTTCGATCTTAATTGATTTAACTTCGATGCTTAGGTAGCAATTAGATGGGTAAATTTGTAGATACGTGATTTTGAAAATAAGTATAAGTATTTTAATGTTTAACAATATTGAAATTAACTTCAACCATAGATTAACTAAAAATATGTAACGGAAATTTAAACTCAAGAACACAACAATTTAAATTCACTTTACAAGGAAAAGTACTTATGAACTTAGATATACAAACCTAAAAACTATATTACTTTGTTCACGATCAATATATAAAAAGATAAAAAGTAATATATGAAAACTAAAGTATCAAACACATGATACTAAATACTTGTCGCCTAAATGAAAAGATTTTCTCCATTGGTCACGCAACTTCGAAGAACTTCTTGATCTCGAACAGTGCCTCCAAGTAATTATCTTGCTTGTGTTCTTTCTTGCCGTGCGTCGCTTGCTGCTTTTGTTCTCGTCAATCCCGTGTGTCTCAAAAAGTCGTATCCCAAGTTGTATTCTTCTCTTTTCTTAAATA
The DNA here is from genome assembly GCA_014905375.1 of Phtheirospermum japonicum. NCBI lineage: Eukaryota > Viridiplantae > Streptophyta > Magnoliopsida > Lamiales > Orobanchaceae > Phtheirospermum > Phtheirospermum japonicum. The sequence goes on along the minus strand of BMAC01000302.1, from coordinate 770,793 downwards.
GACAAACCTACAATTCTAAACTTGGTAAACAAGTAAAACAAATCCTAAACATAATTTAGGAAAATAAATAAAGTCCTATACTCAAACTAGCAAATAAAATCTAGAGTCCTAATTTATTTTGTGCCCAAGAAAGGCAAACAACTAAAATTGAAATTATTGCAAAGAATAAATTCCCAACAATCTCCCCCTTTTGCCTTTCTGGACAAAATACTACGACGCAAGATAAGTTCAAAATAAAGTACTAAGACTCCCCCTAAATTAGAAAACTCCCCCTAAATAAAATAACTAATGTTTAGCAAAACACCAACTCAACATGAAAACCAATATTGTTCATTCAACCACTTATCAAAACAAATATAAGGAACTTATTGACTTCGCATCCTCTTCGAACGACGAGGGGATGTCGAAGTTCCTTCTCTCCGATCCTTTCTCTTATTCAGGAGTATCTTCATTTCCTTCAAGGCCTTATTGCGGAAACGGATCTGCTTCCTCCGTTTCTCACGAACAAGACTCGTCAAAGCCTCGGCAGAAGCAGCATCAGCCTCATCCTTATCAGCGTCGCCATCATTATCTTCCCCTTTTTGGCCTGAAGGCAAAATGGCTTCCAAGAAGGAACCCAGCAGCGCTTGAAGCTGGGTAATCTGGGTGTCAATCCAAGCAACATGCGCACGAAGGAGCTGAGCAGAAATGTTGACCATGTGGGTACCAATTTGGGAATATCGGACCCAACACCATGAGCAACACGTTCCCGAAAAGGAGTCTGCCAAGGGAGATCAATAACCCGCGCACCAGATATATGTTGGCCCCGCAAAGTGAACCATTCAGCCTCACCAGTAAGCACGACGGTCAGAGTAAGCGTCAAGCCTTGTTTCTCAAGCATGCTAAAGATCAGGGAAGGAAAACACAACGAGGACGCAGACTTGGATGTGGCAAACTTAGTAATTGTGTCAAACACATGTTGCCCAAAGCTAAACTTGATCCCTCTCCCAAGCTTGTATAAGAAATGGGCCTGAGGCCGCGTAACACACGTAGTGTTCGTAGAGGGAACCCAATTACAAACGGCCACCTCGTGTAGAATGGAGTAATGAGAAGATTGACGAGTGCTCGGCAACTGCTCAAACCATGCATTCACCATACCCCCAGACAAGAACGAGATGACCTCATTCATGTCATCCACAGTAGAATCACCATGATATGATTCAGTCCCAAACATCTCATTAATCAAGTCTGGAGTAAAACTAAAAACCCTTTGTTAGATGAGTTTTCGTGGTGATGAATATATCAAGGGTTCATTTGGCTTGATATTATTGGGAATCGATTCAATTGACGAATCAAAGTGTTTATAGCTTGAAGAAATAAAAGAAAAATAAAAATAAAGCAATTAACCTATCTAAACTAAACTAGAAATAGCATGTTGGTCGGATGTCTCGGTCGTATGCCTTCAATGAAAATGCAAGCAAAATCGAAAGTTTAGCAAGAACAAGTAATGTTTCACCAAGTAAAAGCATGAAAGCTCAAGGTACAACCATGCTTGCATGAACATAAAAACTTGAATAATGCAAATTGACAAAAATCGAAAGCATGAATAGAAAGAGCAATGAAAATTGACGTCAAATTTTAAATCTTTTTGAAAAATAACAAGAAATAAAGAGTACATCTAAGGTTTAGCATGAAACAATGCATGAAAACTTAATTCAAAATAAAGCATATGAAAGACTTGAGATAAAAATGATCCGAGACTCGATCTATGATCTCGGTGTGTCACTCACCTAAATTCCATGGACGATTCACAAGATCAAGCAACAATTCTAATTGCTAAGGAAAAAAATATAAAATGAAGAACAAACATGAAACATATGAAAATACTCAAAATAAAGGCGATCAAGTACTCTATCTATGATCTAACAAGAAATCAAAGAGTTAAGGCAAAAAGCATAAAATTGAAGAACATGCATGAAATTGAAGAACAAAGCATGAAAATAAAAGAAAGCTTACTT
>BMAC01000302.1:755057-768671 GCA_014905375.1 Phtheirospermum japonicum | reverse complement strand
TTTTTTTTACAAAAATGAGAGTTGTGTGCTATTTATACTAAGTTTAATTGGGTTTAAATGGGTCAAATTAGCCTTTTAGCACATCTTGGCTTGATTTGGCTCAAGGTGGCTCGGTGTGGGTGCGCTGGGGTGCGCTGGGTGCCAGCTCGGGCGCCGAAATGGGGGCCAGAGCGCTGCCTGGCTGAGGGGGGAACTTGGGCGCCAGGATGGGCGCCGAAATGGGCTGTTGGGCGCTGCTTGCCTCCTGTGCCAAGGGCTGGGCGCCAGTTTGGGCACCGAAATGGTCTGCTGGGCGCTGCCTGCCTCCTGTGCCAAGGTCTGGGCCTCAGTTTGGGCAAGCCTAGGCATTTAAATGGGCCACCATTCCAGAATGTTAGCCACTTTGAAGCTTGCTCTTGACACCAACTTGGGCATGCAAATAGGCAATGTTAGGCTTGGATTTTTGGCCTCCATGCCTTAGCTTGAATTCCAATCATTTAGCCACCTATTAAATGAGAATTTTAAATATCAGAACCCAAGAATTACACTAAAACTCCATTTAACTGAAGCCATTTAACCCAATTAAATATAAAATCAACAAGGAACATGAAAAATAACAAAACAAGAAAACAACCTAATAACTTAATAAAACTTGACTCAAAACTACTAAAATTAGCATAAAATCCTAATTAAAAACTCAAGAAAATCGCCACAATTACATGCAAATACCCTTCCACGCACAAAGACTTTTCCATGATTCACAGACTTAAGATGAACAATGGACGGTACAAAAAAATGGAAGGTACCAAATTCGCATAAAACTCCAGGACTATATCGCGCACAAAAGGCATAGCAGTGGAAACAGTGGAGTACATACCTTTATGCTGAAATAATGCAATTAAATTTTGCTTCTCAAACACCTCAACAGGAACTCGGCGCTCAGCAAGCAAACTCCGGGCTTGGAACTCGGAAAATAACTCCTCGGCTTCAGCAGTCAATATTCTCTTGGAAAACTGTTCCATGTCTTCAAGCTCAATGGTTCGAGAGGGAGTGCCAGCAGAGGAATGTGAATGAGCGGAGGTATCAGATGGGAATGATTCATGATCAGGAGAAGCAGTATCAGCAAAGGCATAATGGGAGGACGAGGCAGACTGGGTTTTCGGAGATGTTGGTTTCGGGGAATCCACACGAGAACCAACATTTCCCTTCTTTGTTGCCTTGGTTTTCTTCTTTTCTTCCTTGTAAGCAGACAAGATATCACGAAGAGGAACATCATAAGAGGAATCACGGGAGTACTCGAATAGATCAGGATCAAACTCGGGTTGAGTCTCATGAACAGGAGATGGAGGAGGATCATCAGCAACTGGTCTGGAGGAACTTGACACCTCTCCAGAGAAAAAATCCAAAATAGTATAAGGAGGAGAAGAATACTCGGTTTCAGTAGAGCCCGGTGAAACTTTGATGGATGTCGGAGGATTTTTCTTGTCAGCCAGCTTCACAGTTTGCTTCCGGCGAGGTGTCTTCTTCTTGGGAAGGCTTCGAGCAGAAGGGGGCACCGGCGCCAAAACCGGAGCAGCAGGAACAAACTCGTCATCATCAAGGTCCGTCATCACGGTGACGTCCTCGGCAAAATTCATGTGCTCAATCGGCACATTACACCGTGGACCTGCTTGGCTTTTTGGAACGGCCGGCGGCACCACGCCAGGAGGAATATTACGTGACTCGCACGTATTTGTCATGATTTTTGTATATTTGGCTAGTGTTTTAGTTAGATTTGTTGTTAATTTTGGGTATAAGATGGATTGATTGAGCATATTTTCGTATATATGTATCTCCAACTTATTTTACCACATTTTATGTTTATTTTAGGTATTTTGAAGTCTTTCGGTGTTAAGGTGGACGAGTGTGAGCCTGCGAGTGGAGTTTTAGAGAAATTGGGCCCTGATTTGGTATATTACAGCTGACACTGGGTATGTCATCCACACTGAGTTACCCAGTGTCAAAACCTAGTGTTAGAAAATCTGGCAAAATGATCCATCCGATCGGACTGGGAGACCATCCGATCGGACAAAAGCGTTACAAATTCGGATTTTGTGGAGATTTTCAGTTACGGAAGGGCTATTTGATGGCTACAAAAGGACAAGAACTCAGCCACATTCAGAGACACGAAAAACACCATCCATAATCCATTCGGGAACCAATAATCCCTCGTCCGGTTCGTGACAAACCGGGTCGAGAAGACAATCTCGAACCTCTTGGGGATGACAACCCATGAGTGTTCTTGAACTATTTTTCGTTCTATTTTCCTTTTTCTTTCCAATTAAAAACCTTAGTTTTCAGAGTTTAGATAGATGTTAGATTAACTATTGATAACCGCTGGAGATGGAGGCTCGAGACAAGCTCCCAGGATTCAGCGAGGTTCATTTCATTCCCGGAAGAGCTGGAGTTAGCAAGGATTTCTCGTAGTTATCGTGGATAGTATTTTCTCGGAATTTAGTAAACTCTAAACCTTGTTCTTGTTAATTAGTTTGGATTTCATGTTGGTAATTCTTGTTTAGATTATGATCTTGTGATATTATGTTTGGATAATTGTTCTTGGTTTCTTATGAACGGTTTCGTGAGGATTCGTTTAGCGTTAACTAGTTAATTTGCATTATCGTGATTTGGATATTGTGTTTATGATATTGAATTTTTCAATGGTTTCTAATTAAAATTTACGGGTCTAGTGCCCGGAATCGTTTAGAACCATCGGTTGGGATTGTCGAGCGTTTGATCTACGAGTTGGGATTGACAACCCTAACTCGTATACTAAGTTTTCGACGAAATGCCAATCGATCGTGGAGACGATTCTAATGCCCTAGACCCCCGTTTTATTAATCTTTTAAAAATTGAATTACATTATTAAAGGTTTTATTAACTCTAGTTAACTTCTTGCAAAGAGATTGACACTCTCTTTTCAAGATTGGTTTTCAATCGTTCGTAGTATTAATCATCTTTTAGATATTGAAATTATCAAAACAAAAATCCCTTTGTCCGCTTGTTTAGTATAACATTTTTGTTATTTTCCCATTCGTACAAACAAACACAAAAACAACTTCTGATTAGTCTTCCTCGAGAGATCGACTCGAGTTAACTTGCAAAGTCTACAAGTGACCTTGTTCTCTTGCGGGCGAACTAAAACCCTTTCAAAAGTAGACGCGCACAGTTTAACTGGACTTTAATTTTGAAAGGAACACAAAAGTTCGGCTCATTACGCAATCTCCGGGATCTCTTTAGGGTAGGGTCCCCAACTGGTCCAAACGTGTCGACAACAAACGATAAATCAGGTGGATTGTCAATGTCTATCTCGTCTCTGGGCTGCCCTGGAAACACCTGTGCTTTAGGAACAACGTCAAGTGGCGCAAGAATAGGGACAACATCGTGAGACTCATGCAGCGGCGAAGGAATCAGTGATGTTGTAATCGGTGGTGGGTTTGTAGGAGAACCACCACCCACTTCGGCATGAATATCCAGCCCGTCAATTTTTGGAAAATCTGCATGAACCTGCTCGCCGGAACGGCGCACGCCTGCCGGTAACTCAGGAACTTTCGGTGAAGAAGAAGGGCTCGACATCCTGTAGTTGTTAAATAAAACATGAGAGCAAACACAAAATCGAAAAAGATGGTGCAATATTTGAGAGATAAAGAATTGAATTGCAGAGAGGATGTGAGAAAGTGGGGTGAATGGTAAGAAAAATAGATATTTAAGCACGCCAAAAAAAATGACCGTTGCCAAGGAGAGAGAAACGTGAAAAAAATAAAAGGAAATAACCCTAATTTACCTACCAGTGGATTTGGGTCTTGAAATAGATTTTCTTTCCTTCATAAAACAAATACCACTCCCCCTTAATGTAGGATACATGATCCCAAACCACTTAACCATTATCTCATTAATTTTGAAATTAAAAATTGCACGACTCTACTACAAATCAACTGAAATATAGAGCTGAATTAATTGAACCATCACCACAGTAGAGTTAATCTTTTGCAAGATGAAATTTCACTCTCCAAATTAATCTCTTTATTACCTGTCCAACAGTCCGATTACAACTCCACTGAAACACTTGGTTAGCAAGATTCAAAACACAATTAAGAGAATTCAAGGTAGACACGAACACAAGAAACAGAGTTCACATCAAGAAGGCATCTTCTCAAAGTATGAATGTCCTACTGGATGCCTAAAATTCATGACCTAAAAATGTTTTAAAAAATCACATTATAGTTTTAGTGACTTGACCTGTGTTGCTTTTCATGACTGATGACATTATAACCAACATTGCTTCAGGTGAAGTCAACGGAAACAGACCCCATAACCCAAGTTAATGACTACGTCAAAATCACTCAATGAGGTGAAATTTAAAGATTGGATCAACTTGTATCCAGATTTTCTTCATCCTTTTAGATATTTGAAGAGAAATAGCTTATCTTCAGCAATTGCTGTTCACACCTCTTGTTTTTGGAACTGGGAGAAAGCTAGTTTCTGCGGGAAAGTTCCACAATCACCTAATTGAAGAGGTTAGTCTTTTTGTCATCACTTTTATTACAACACAAGACCTTATAGCACTTTCAACCAGACTTAATGCATTCAAATTATGTATCAGAAAGAAAAAGAAAAATGCATGCAAAAGTATACAAATGTTGTGACTGTTGTCAGTTTAGGGTGTCATAACATCAAAGCCAACATTGGTTTAAATAATGCACATACCGAGATCTCTTCTCAAACGAGAGAAAGTCTCTAAATCTAATACATTTGTGAAGATGTCAGCAAGCTGATTGTCTATTTCTATATGCTCAAGGCTAACTATCTTCCTCTCAACCAAGTCTCGAATAAAGTGGTACCTTATGTCAATGTGTTTGATTCGAGAATGTTGGACTGGATTTTTGGAGATATCAATAGCACTTGAATTATCATAGAGCACAGTCAATATTCTACTGTGTAGACCGTAGTCCTCTATCATCTGGTTCATCTCCAGCTGCAATATACTCAGCTTCAGCTGTAGAAAGAGAAATACAATTTTGTTTTTTTGCTATACCATGAGATTATATTATTACCCAAGAAGAAACAACCCCCTGTTCAGTAATACTAGCAATGTATCTTATGACTCTTTTAACAACTCTTAAGTGTAACTCTTTCGGATTTGACTGATATCTAGCACACAGTCACACACTATACATAATATCTGGTCTACTTGCTGTCAAATACAAAAGACTCCCTATCATGCTTCAATACATGGTGTTATCAACACCATACCAACATCATCTCTCGACAGTTTCACAGTTTTGCCCAGTGGTGTTTTCTTATGTGTTTCACGTTTTAACCCAAATTTCTTAACTAAGTTATTAGCATACTTGGACTGAGAAAGGAAAATACCATCATCCAGCCTTTTGATTTGCAAACCAAGAAAGTAAGAGAGATTACCTTCCATACTCATCTCAAATTTTTCGTACATTCGATTTATAAACTCCTTTACCATCTGCCCATTAGTAGATCCAAAATAATATCATCTACATAAATTTAGACAATAAAGATGTGCTTATTTGATCTAAGGAGAAATAAGGTTTTGTCAACTTTCACTCGTCTAAAACTTAAAAAGAGCAAGTGTTGAGTCAACCTCTCATACAAAGATCTAGGAGCTTGTTTTAAACCATATAAAGCTTTTTTCAATTTTAAAACAAAGTTTGGTTTTTGAGGATCTACAAATCCTTTAGGTTGCTCAACATACACTTCTTCACTTAAAACTCCATTTAGAAAAGCACTCTTTATGTCCATCTGGTGTAGAGATATTTTCATATGACAAGCAACAGCAAGTAAGAGTTTTACCGACTCAATGCGAGCAACATGGGCAAATGTCTCATCAAAACCGATGCCTTCAATTTGAGTATACCCTTGTGCAACCAAACGAGCGTTGCTCCTCACAATGTTGCCTGCCTCATCCATTTTGTTCTTGAAGATCCACTTTGTTCCTGTCACATGAGAGTTTTCTGGACGAGGGACTAAATCACAAACATCGTTCTTGACAAATTGATCAAACTCCTCTTGCATTGCCTTTATCCAAAATTCATCCTTGAGTGCATCCTCCACACGCTTGGGCTCTATTTTGGAAAGGTACAAAGACTCTCGAATTTTAGAATAGTTAGTAGACAAACAGACGTACCTAACTATTTCTTTGAAATTTATCTGACGTTTTCTTGTACTTCTTTCATCTAAGTCCTCGATGATCTGGCCCGTGGGATGGTTCTTTTGAATTCTTGATGGTATGTCCCTCTGATGTAAGTCAATGGTGTCAGTTGGATCTTCCTCTTTTGGTTCAGAATCTGATTCTGTGGCAGCTTGAGTAGATGTTGAGTTTGATGTTGTGTTTCTAGAACCAACACTGATACCAACATCACTAGGTTCTCTGGCTTCAGCACCTGCATCTTCGTTTTCTATACCTGCACTATCATCTACACCAACCATGACATTATCTTGAGGATTTTGATCATAGACGAGATCATTATCCTCGGTAGGTTTGACACTACTCATCAAATCATCGAAATCGACATTGACTGACTCAAACATGCTACGTGTCCTAAGGTTAAACAACCTATATGCATGACTGTTTTGAGAATATCCCATGAAGATGCATTTGTCACTTTTTGAGTCCAGTTTAGCAAGATGATTTCTATCATTGAGCAAATATCAAATACATCCAAAAATATGAAAATATCTCAAGTTCGGTTTTTTACCCAACAACAATTCATAGAGTGTGACACATGACCCTGGTCTAAAATGAACCCTATTTATTATATGACATGCAGCATTCATAGCTTTAGCCCAAAAACGTTTTGCAATGCCATTAGAAATGAGCATAGTTTTGGTCATCTCTGCAAGAGATCTATTTTTTTGTTTAGCTATGCCATTTTGTTGGGGAGTGATTGTTGATGAAAACTCGTGACTTATACCTTCCGTTGAACAGTATTTTGAAAAGGATGCATTCTCAAATTCTTTTCCATGATCAGTTCTAATCCTACCAATATTCACACCAAATCTCACACACAACCTTTTTGCAAGATTTTTAAATACCTCAAAAGTCTCAGGTTTTTCTTTTAAAAACTCTACCCAAGTAAAACGGGGAAAATCATCAACAATTACTAGAAAATACCTTTTACCACCAAGGCTCTCAACCTCAAGTGGTCCCATAAGGTCCATGTGAAGGAGTTCGAAACAACATGAGGTAGTGAGACTCTGTACGTGGCACCCTGACCTGCTTTCCTTTCTGGCACGCCTCGCAGACAGGGATGATCTTGGTGTTGAGCTTAGGAAGCCCATTCACAGCTTCCTCTTTGGCTAACCTTTCCATCATCTTGTAGTTGACATGTCCGAGTTTTTGATGCCACACCTCAGCATCACTCAATTGAGACAATTTGCAAAGAGCATCGCTATTGATTTGATAGCAATTATATGAAGTCCTCTTACCAGTGAGAATGCAAGCTCCATTCTCCTCATAGACTTCACAGTTTTCACGATTGAATTTGACATTGAAACCGCCGTCGCAGAGTTGACTTATGCTTATTAAGTTTGCAGTAAGTCCTTCTACCAATAATACGTTTTCCAACTTTACAATGCCTGGAACATCAAGAGTTCCTTGCCCAATGATTTGGCCATTTGCACCTCCACCATATTCTACCTTTCCACCTTTAAATCTGACAATATTGGAAAGTCGGTCTTTTGATCCGGTCATGTGCTTGGAGCATCCACTGTCGAAGTACCAGGCTCCAGGGACGTGGGATTTCAGAGAGGTATAGATCATATTGCACTTGATATCATTTTTCTTGACCCAGACCTGTTTGAACCTGGTGTTGGTTTTGGTGTTAGTTTTAAAAAAATCAACATTGGATTCAGCAGACACCCTGGTTTTCTGATAATGTCTTCTTTCGCCAACCATCTTCTAGCAGAAAGGTCGAATGTGACCTGGTTCACCACAGTGATGACACACAAACTGTCTTCTTCTCTTCTTGTGACGTTTGGTCAATTTATGTTCTTGGTTTGATGCTTGTGTTGGATGATTCGATTTGTAACTAATTGCATGCTTTGAGGTTTCTTGGAAACTCATCTCCAAGATTTCGTCGAGCTTTGCCTTGCCTTTGTTGAGATTCTTGATGGTTCCTTGAACCTTCTTCAGCTCATTTCTCACTAGTTCTAGCTCGACATCCTTTTTGGTGAGAGACGACTCTAATCGGACAATTATATCAAGTTGGTCATTCTTTTCCTTGGTTAGCTTGTCCACCTCTTTCATAATATCCTTGACCTTGAGTACCTGTTTTCCCCAACTAACAAACAGTTGCTTATGTTCAATACTCAACTTCTTGTATTCTTCAATATATTCATTAATCTCTGCATTCAGGCACACAATGTTGGTTTTAATGTTACCAACATGGATATCGTTGTCCCACACAATATTAGTAAATAAAGATGGAACAGATTCAGGCGAGTCGGAATCGTTGATATCCTCAGTGTAGTCTGTAGCAATCATTCTTTTTTTCCTGAGAGTGTTAGCACACTCATTTTTGTAGTGTCCACAACCCTTACATTCATGACATTGTACTTCACTGAGTGGTTTTAGGGAGCAGGATGCACTGGATACCGAAGTCAAAGACTGGGATCTGGAGAGAGTGCGCCCAAAGAACTTTGGTGTAGGCACATATGGTTTGGTCTTTGTATTTGATCCTCCAATTTTTGTTTTTCTTTTTCAGGAAGTTGTTGAAACGTTGGGTCACATAAGAAACTTCTTCTTCCTCAAGAGTGGTCGATTTCATCTTTTTCAGAACCCCTTTCAAATAAAAATCCTCACCATCTTCATCGTTGTCGGAGTTAACATCGGAGGAGAGAGTGACGTTCTTCTCTTTTGAGTTGGAACCAAGGTGTTCCATCTCAAATGTCTTGAGATATCCAACTAAAGCGTTGAAGTCTATGTCATCAGTGTCCTTGGATTCTTCTATGGCAATCACCTTAATGCTGTATTTCTTTGTAATGGATCTCAATAATTTTTCCACAAGACGTGAGTTTGTTACTGCTTCACCAAGCCCTGCACACTCGTTTGCAATATTTGAGAGTCTCGTAGCGTAGTCCATGATGGACTCCTTTTCACCCATCCTTATTGACTCGAAGGTAGATGTCAGTATTCTCAGTCTTGATCTCTTCACGCTCTGAGTCCCTTCACACATCCTTTGGAGTGCGTCCCATGCATCATTTGCTGATTCACAGTTCTTGATAAATCTGTAGTAGCTTGAGTCAACATACCCACACAGGGTGTTGATGCATTTGGAATTTCAGTTTGCAGCAGCTACTTTCTCAGGAGTCCAATCTATTTCTTTCTTGTCGACGGTATCACCTTCACCATCAGTGACACGTGGCTTTTTCCATCCAACCAGAATGGTTCTCCATGCACGTTCATCGATGTTCTTTATATGCCACCGCATCCTCTATTTCCAGAGAGAGTAGTTCTCCCCATTGAGGATTGGAGGCCTTGGGTTGCCTTGAGCATCCATAGCACCTAAACAAATAAGGGTTAGTACTTAGTAAGTTAAGTAACCCGCTCTAGATGTCAATTGTAAATTTGTAGGTCTATGAATTTGAAAATAAGCATCAGTACTTGATGTTGTTTTCAATGTTAACCAACACTGAAATCACCATCAACCAGAGTTTAACTAAAAATATGTAGCAGAAATTTAAACTCAAGAACACATCAATTTAATACAAACCCGAAAACTATATTACTTTCTTTGTTCACGATCAATATATAAAAAAATTAGAAGTAATATATGAAAACTAAAGTATCAAACACATGATACTAAATACTTGTCGCCTAGATGAAAAGATCTTTTTCGTTGGTCACGCAACTTCGAAGAACTTCTTGATCTCGAACAGTGGCTCCAAGTAATTATGTTGCTTGTGTTCTTCCTTGTCGTGCGTCGCCTGCTGATTTTGTTCTCGTCAATCCCGTGTGTCTCAAAAATTCGTAACCCAAGTTGTATTCTTTTATGTATTAAATAGACAATTCTAGAATTCTAAACTTTGTAAACAAGTAAAACAAATTCTAAACATAATCTAGAAAACTAAATAAAGTCCTATACACAAACTAGGAAACAAGATTTAGAATCCTAATTTATTTTGTGCTCAAGAAAGACAAACAACTAAAATAAGAATTATTGCCAAAAATAAATCACAAACAAGATGTATTATATACCAGTTATAACTTGTCTGACGATCAGACTTCCAATAGGTTGGAGGGCGATGAGTGGGTGATGACGATGAGGTTGCACTTGTATAAAGAAATAGGATCGCGTGAGGAAGCTTATTAAATATGGTTAAACTATTTATTTTATTATCGCGCTTATTTCTTTTATTTTGAGTTGTTATTATTTACTTATTACAGAGGTTTATTTTTGTCAGGAGTCTTTTAGAGTTTTAGTTTTTAAGTTGGTTTTGTTATTGTTATCAGGGATCGATTATTGCCTATGATGCACGGACAATTCAAAATATGATATTCTGTCGTATTGTGTTCCCCGTGTCGTATTCTGATTTACGTTATAATTTACGTGTTATAAGCGTGTACGCGTATCGTGTTACGAGTCCAATTCCCGTGTCGGTGCAACCTAGATTATTGCTCAAGAAATAATAAAAAAACCGAGGTTTTTCTTTCAAAACTCTCTATTGTTATACCTTTCGTTGCGTCATGAATACTCCCCAAATTTTCAATAGATGTAGTTTTAACAAAATAATAATAATAATAATAATGTATTGTTCACTACTATTGTTGTTCTACAATTTTAAAATGAATTTGTATTTATTTTACTATTCTGCCCTACAATTTTTAAATGAATTTGTATTTGTTTTACTATTCTGCCCTAATCTCTGAGAAGAAAAAAGTAGGAAAGCAACGCAAACTTTTTTGGAAGGAGAAATATATTTTATTAAGGGTAAGGATATTATTAATTTTATTCATTAATTTGTGGGGCAACACTCTTGTTAGGCCGAACTAACGGATCATCCGTCAGGCCAAAATTTCATATCAATAAATTATAATGTAAAAACCAATACATTATAATAAAAAACCAATAAATCATAGTACAAAAATATTATAGTACAAAACCAATACATCATAGCACGGGTCAAAGATTTATGAAAAACTAATACTTTAAAGTACAAAAACTAATGCATCACAGTACAAAAATTAATACATTATAGTATCGGGTCAGATGACCTAACGGGTCATGACCCGTTAATCTGGCCTAACACAAGTGTTTGCCTAATTTGTGTGTCTATTGAGAATTGAGGTGAGTAATATAAATTCTCTTTCAGAATAGATCTACAAGACCAAAAAAAATCTCATTGCACCCTAATTAATAAACTGATTAAAACTTGATTTACCATAATTCAAAAAAAAAATAGAAAAAGCAAAGAAAAGAAAAACACTACTAGTAATTAGTATTATCATATTGCTAAATTTAGAGGGTCACTTCTTAGAGAGAGTATACCATGGACCTAGGTGCACCTTGTAAGGTGCACCCTGTAATTTAACTTATCATCGCATACAACTGACATATATCATCACATATAACTGGTACATATCATCACAAGTAATTGAAATTCTAAATTTAAGATTTAAAAACCTAAAATTAAAAAAATAAATCTAAAACAAAAAATTAAACTCTAAAAATAAAAAATTAATCCCTAAAATGAAAAATTAAACCCTGAAATTGAATATTAAACTCTAAATACTAAATTTCTATCATATATCATCACATATAACTAACACATATCATCACATATAACTGGCAGAATGATAGATTTTTGTCGGGACCCTAAAATGAAAATTTAAATAAAAAATTAAACCTTAAAATGAAATATTAAACCCTAAAAATAAAAAACTAAACCTTAAAATGTAAAACGAAACCCTAAAATGGAAAATTAAACCTTAAACTCATAATTTTTGACACATATCATCACGTATAACTATCATATATCATCACATATAACTGTCATATATTATCACGTATAACTATCATATATCATCACCTAAACAGGGTGCACCTTGATAGGTGCACCCAGGTCCACCTAATAAATTGCCCACTTCTTACCAAGACTTTTCACTTTCATTCGGTAGGAAAAATACTTTTTCATTAAGAATTCAAATGCTTACGAAACTTTCCAGAATATGTAATTTCTCCTCCACTTGGTTTATAGTTATTTTATACAATTCGAAAATATTGTTTATTATAACTAAAATAATTCATTTTTATATATCTCTTTACAGTTAATTAATTAGTTATTTATTTATTTGCTATTTACTTGATTTTTATTAGAATTTATATAGGTAAATGAAATAGTGAAATTTCTAACTAATTAATAAGAGTATGTATGAAAATGAAAAAAAAAATTGATTATTCATATTTCTCCTCATTAATCATATTAGCTGAAAATATAAAAGTTCATCAAATCACCAATATTTCTATGTATTCCATAAATTTCATTATAAATTTCATGAAAAAAAGGAAAACTTATAAAATCACCAATCACCAATCACTATTCTTACCTCAAAAGGATCCACTGCTCTAAATAGTGTTAACTATTAACGTTGAGTTGGCAAATGTAGAGCGTTCCGGGAATAGGTGGACCAATCAAATTTTTCCGAAGTTGAGGTGTCAATTTGTGGTTAAAGGGAGTCTATTTTGGGACGAGGCCAAAATTTTGACTAGGTATAAATAAAAACCTTTTTTTTTTTTTTTTTTGGCTATTTTTGTTAATTTGTTTTCTCCAATTTTAATCCCTATTTTTCCTTCTTCATTATTCACGGCCGAAATTCTGGCTAAGCAATTCCACCACAAGAAAAAACAAAAAGTCACGATCTGGAATTTAAAATTTTATTTCTTCAATTGTTATTGTCCGATTTTCTTTTTATTTCTTCAATTGTTAATTCGCTTTTTGAAATTCCCGATCTGGAATTTAATTTTTTTTATGATTGTTCAGATCTCAAATTTGATGATCTGAAAGTTATTGTTCAATCGAAGAACATTCATAATTCTGCTTTTCGATTTATTGTGTTAATTCATTTTTATTGGCAGTTGATCCTTCATTTTTCTTGGATTCGATTCAGTTTATATTTCCATATATTGCAGTTGATCCCTCTATTCGAATGATTAACAAATCTGAAATTCCAGTAGTAAATTGCAGATCTGGATTTCTTCCATTTTTAAAATTCTTCGATTTATTTATTTGTATCAATTTAACAGTTTATATTTTTCAGATCTTGCAGTTCCATTTGTATCAATTTTTTAAAAAGGCATTAAACAAAGGCGGAATGAACAAAGGTCCAAACATCAGATAAGCAAATATTCCGGAATCTAAGAATAAGGCGGAATCGAATAATAAGGTGGAATAAACCCAACAACAGTTGAAATTGCTATTTTTTTTGGGGGGGGGGGGGGGGCGGGGGGGGGGGGGATCTTATATGTATCCATCGATCTGCTTGTTTTAAAAAAGGCATTAAACAAAGGCGGAATGAACAAAGGTCCAAACAGCAGATAAGCCCAAACATTCCGGAATCTAAGAATAAGG
>BMAC01000302.1:742349-755032 GCA_014905375.1 Phtheirospermum japonicum | reverse complement strand
TCTTATATGGATCCATCGATCTGGAATAATGGTTCATTCCGTTTTTCAATTGGTAAGAATTATTTTATATAGATTCAAAATCAGAATAAAAAAACCATCTTTTCCTATCTTTGCCTTTGTAGCCGTATTTTTTTCTTAGGTTTTGGATCATGCTTCGCAATATCTCAAGATTTGGATTCTTAGAATATGGTTGTATATAAAAGCGCACACGGTAATATATACACACAAAAAAACATGTGCGCGATATTTGGTTTGATCTTTCTCCACCAGAGTTTATCCCTTTCTATTTAAGGTTTCGTAATTTTCGTCCATTTTCCACTAATTTTAGGGTTTAAGATCGAGGAATTTCTTTCGCACATCCTGATCCTCGATTTCTAATTCTCTCGCTAAATACCTTGATTGATAGGTATTATGTTTCCATCTGATTTTATATCCATCTTGGTTATTTGTATATTTCGATTTATAATTGTATTATATTTCGATCTGATTTAAAGTTGCACGTATATTTGATTTTTCATCAATTTGTTTACAATTTTATTGGGATATTTGGTTCCTGTAATCGATTTTATTGTGATATCTATTTTGGAAATTTCTTGGATTATTTGTCGATCTAATTTCAATTTACTGAAAATTTACGTTTTTTATATGAAATTTGACTCTGATGTGTGGGGATGGCTAAAATCCTGAATTTTCTCCTTTCTTTTTTGGTTCATTTTGTCTATTTCCTACTATTTTCAATTGTTTGAAAGAGCAGTCTTAATCTGTGCAGAGTTATTATATTAAATCAGAAGGGAAAAGGCTAATATGTTTAGAACTTTATTTTTTTAAAATTGGTAATATTATTTCTATGACTATATGGTTTCTTCAAATTATTTGGTTGATTTAGTTTATGTTTATTATCCGGAGTCTTTTTTGGGCAATTATTGTTCAATTATTGTGATTAAAAAATCGCTTTTGGTTCCCGATTTATCCGGAGTCTGATTAAATACCTGTACGATGCCGTTATTATGTTCTCCCCAACAATCGATCATAAGTGAACACTATACACACTATACACACTTGTGAAGTACAAGTTTTTGTATTTATTTATGGAGAGGTTTTATGTGTGTTGATTGTTTTTCTATTATATGTTTTTACTTGGTGGAAACTAGGGTTCGGTGGGTCAATTGACGCTGCATCATTACTATAATTTGTTGGTTCTGGTCATGACTTGATTCTCGCTTCTGATGCATCGGCATATGAATTAATCCGAGAGATAGCTGTTGAGTGTGGGGTTGACTTTGATGAGGTAGAATTCTGTTCACTAGCTTGGTCCCAGCACCTGCTTGTGCTTTTGCAATTACCTAGAATTAATGTTGGTTGGTTTCTTTCTTTACCTAGAAGATGCTAAAACTTTTGCAGTATTCAACATGATTTGTATGCGAAATTGTGTTAATATTGAGTGTGTACTAATAGGATCCAGCAACTTTGGTTATTGACCACACAAGCTATGCAGTTTCAGAGACAGAAGGGGATCATACCTTGATCGCCAGTGATGATTTCATTCAATCTGAGGTCATTTTGGGCAGCAAGAAATTAGAGGTAATATTTCTTTGTAGTCCTCTGAATTACCTAGTCAGCTGCTGCAGTAGCTTTTACTGGCATGACATCCCCATAGCCTCAAATGACATTCATCAAATATTAGTCACTGCAAATCATTGCATTTTTTTAATACCTATCCTCACAGATTGAAATGCTTTGGTTTTGTTGGCCTAGCGTGTTTGTTAATTTTCCGCATTAATTATTCTTTCATTCAGCAAAATCATGTTAAAAAAACAATAGTTATATTTTTTATTTGGCAAGAAAATATATTTGTTGGAGTCAAACTCATTTTTTTTACGGCTTCGCTCACCCAGCCTATATCTGAACTCGATACTCCGCCGCCTCGCAGGGATAACGAAGGCGACAATAATAATATTGAAAACAGAGATTACGATGGCAAAATAATATGCAAGGTTAGTTAATTAATTTATGTTCTGTTCGATTGTAGATGTTTTCTCATGTTAACGTAGCCAGAAAGAAGAACTACTTGATGAACAATAAGCATTTTCTTTATTTTTATGATTTTCTGTTTTTATTTCTTGGTTAGATATATAAATCTGAAAATACTTGTGTTAAAAGATGCCCAGGGTTTCAGTTGGGACTGTTTGACTACATTTTTGACTGTTATCAGCTCAATTACTTCTTTGTATTAATTGTTATTATTATTATTATTATTATTATTATTATGATTTATTTCTTATTTTTTTTAGTTTGTGTTTGGCTTATGCGGGAATGGAGTTGAGCAGTTTGAATTTACAAAATTTACGTTTTGTATGGTCGTGTTATCATAAGGTAGTCGTTTTCTTCCCTTTTCGCTGTTTTGAGGAATTTATATATCAATGTACAAACTAATATATAGTGTGAAATATGAGTTTGTAATATACGATATGCAGTTGAACTACATTTGAGCTAAAAAGTTGGTGCTAAACCGAATTATTTGTGTATCTTTGTATTCTTGAAATCATTGTTGTAAGTACATTGAGCATTGTTGGTATATACTTATTTTTGGCATAATTTATCATAGTAGCTAAGATTTTACCAGCTCTCTTCATAAAGTCATGTGATTCTTTTCTCAACATCTATGGTCTTATCGGGTGTGCAACTATCCGAACAAAGGATGGTGACTGTTCATGACTTCTGTGGGACAACCATCGTTGGAATACGGGATTTTGGATTTAAAGTAGGGCGACATATGCTTCCATTAAGAGGTGATGACCATTCATTAGACGTACTACTCATATTTTTGTTGTATTTAGATGTTTGCCAAGACGGTAGTTTACGCTAGGTATCAGCCTTGGGAAGGAGAGACAATTAGGGATCAGCCTTGGGGAAAGAGTCGGTTGGGGATCAGCCTTGGGAAGGAGAGCAGTTTGAGTTCCAGGGCGGCGAACGTGATGGGTTCAGATGGCCGAATCCGTGCAGGGAGATTATTTTCTTCAACTCATTTTCTTGTCGACTGGATTTAATAATTTCTCGATGACTTTACATTAATTTACTATTTTACCTTCTTAATAATTGTTGGTTTTCTCTTTTACCCACAATTGGAAGCATACCTCATTCGGAACAATTAATTAGTTCCTGATATTTTCCTGTTCTTTGATTTATAAGCTTTTTTTTATAATTTAAATATTGGCCAATGTATATTTAAAATCTCATTTTTTATATGGATTCGTTTTTCCCGATCCCAACAGGCTTCTCCAAATTGATTCAACTCCTTTAATTACTCGAGGTGTTCTGATTTATTTTGAGCATTGGATATTTTTTTAAAATCTTTTATCTACGCCAGTGAGTCGCATGGAGAGCCAAAATAGTGGGAGATTCTCCTCACAACTTGAGATAAACTCATGCAATGTGTTTGAAATAATTCTAAGGAGTTGGAGCCGCTTTTAGAGCCTAAAATCTCGGGCATGCACTGGAGAATAACGACGAGTATGAAAAAACTGTTGATCAGAAGAGTCTTTTTGTTTCTAAGTCCGCTGAAATAATTCCTTACCGTTTCCTTCTAAAATGAGAAAAGCAATGAAAAAGTACACAAGTAAACAAATATTATATATGTTCCGTGAAGTGGGGATCAGCGTACCAATGATCAACATAATTAAACAAGTACACAAAGATATGTGGAAGAAGTTTTCTTGATCGATAAGATCAATAATACACATGTGCTCGATGTGTAATTATTAACTTTTTTAGCTTCTAAGGATAAAAAAAAGTGATTCTAAACTCTTTTAGCTTATTTTGTTGGAATAATGAAATTTTTTTATCCTGCTTATGCGGCTGTTTAAGCTAAGTTCTCTTTTAACTTATTAATATTGTAGAAACAATATTATTATTTATTTTAGCTTCTAAACTTAAAAAAAGTTCTAAACTTTTAGATTATTAGTTTTTAAATCGCGTTTCGTAAAATATAATTCATATAAGCTCTTGAAAATAACTTTTTTTTTTAACTTTAAGTTTCCGTGATTTAAAAAAAGTGATTTTTAATTTTTAGATCTTTATTCATTTTTCCACTCATCAAGTTATTTGCAAACTTTTTAAAAGTGATTCTCAAATTTTAGCTCATAAATTTTCAAAATGTATTTGGTATTTTTTTTAAATAAAAAATCATTAATTTTTTTTTCTTTCATCCTGCACGAGTCAAGTAATTAAAAAAAATGCAAAATAATACATGCATAAAGAAACTAAAGTAATTACGTAATTAGTTCAATAGCTCCTAGGATCAACTTTTTTTATGCTGGTCCTACCCCGAATCCGAATGAAATGCAGTTTTGTTTTGAGTTGCAAGGAAGTTTATACCATAAGTCACGCTTTTTAATGAGACATGATTGGCATTTTTCTGTGATAAAATCACCAGGTCGAACTCATTGAATTATGAATTCTAGATTTTTTTTTTAATTAAGTGTTTGTCTGTAGTCACATTAAAGCATGTAAAAGAAATAAAAATAAAAATAAAATGAATAATTACCTCCAATTTTGGGCCTTGTGTTTCTAATATGAATTCGTTATTTATTTTAAGAAATTTCATACAAAGGAAGATTGAATATGAAAACAATAATTTGATACAATATTTTACGGAATAAACAATTCTTCCTTACATTTCCTTACATTAAATTCAATTAGCAATTATTTCCAATTTTACACAACAAAATATTTATAAATATTTAGAAATTAAATTCCCTAATTCATGGTACATATGATTTATCATCAATTCTAAAATCTATTAAACAATTAAAAGTCAGTGAAAATAGTACAATGATTCTACGTTTGAAAAAATGAATGATGATCACAACCTAAAAATGTACTTTCCTTTTCGTAATTGATTTAACATCATCTATGTAAATATAAAATCTTAAATAAATTTAAGATGAATTCGTTATTTATTTTAAGAAATTATTCTTAATTTACATAGCTTTTGAAGTAATTATTGTATATGTAACTAATCAACAAAATTCATAAACCTCTATATCTTTCATTTTCATGAATTATGTAAGCACTATATTAGTATCCCTTAAATTAGCAATGGATTTTAGGCCCTATATTCCCGAAAATTAGTTGGATATATATGACACTATGTAAGCACATTTCCCTTTCATCATCCTCTATCCCTCCACCCATGACCTCATAGATAATCTATATTGTTTATGCTTTAGAGTAAATTTATGATGATTGTACTTAATTATTTATTTTTTTATATAAAATACTGAACTTCACTTGCACTTTTTTTTTAAATAATCCAGATTTTGATTGTCTACCATCACTCCATAAAAACGACACTGACCAAATCACATATTAATAATATTGTTTACTAACATCGACGAGATTTACGTTATAGTGATGACAATATATAATATACATTTTTAAATGAGCAAATCACAGATTAATAATATTTTTTACTAACATCGACGAAATTTACTTTATAGCGATGACAATATAAAATATATATTTTTAAAAACATCTTATTATTAGATTATTCTTTTCAAATATTTCTTAGTTTGGCATTACTTAATTTATAAAATTAATAAATTTTTTTGATAAGTTTTACACTTTTATATTTTTCTTATATTGCCCGCTTACACCAAGTTAAAACCAATTCTCCTTAACTTCTGGTACCAACATTTTGTATCTCACAATCTTCACATGGGCCCTTACATCTCATTATCTTCATTGGGTATTATTATAGTATATTATTGGTGAAAAGCGAAGCCTAATCAGCTAATTAGAAAGTTCATCTACATCCCCACCCCACCCCACCCCACCCAATGATTTGTGCCACTTTTGGTTTTGTTTAGTCGTTGATATCTAATAACCAATATGATAATGATATTAATAATCAACTAAAGAGATCATATCATTTGAGAAGACAAATAAGACAGATTTTGTATGGAATTTATGGTAAGTGCTTAATTTCAACCATTAATTGGAAGATTTGAAAGATTACGATAAATCATAGACCATAGACATGCTGGTTGGTTGATTTTTAAAATGCTTATATAGATAGAGTAGTCAGTCTATTTCTCATTGCTAGGGTCCCAAGTGGAATCCAGAATATGTAGTAAAATCATACTATTCTATTCCATTGTCTTTCTTGTATGTTTTGTTTTTTCTTTCTTGCTTTGAAAAAAAAAAGTATTTATTTAAAAATTACTTTAAATGGTAAATAATAATTACGATAGAGAATATCAACATGAATATGAACAGAAACAATAAACAACAAACAGTGATCAAATATTAAGTGATATTGAGTTTTTATCAATGATAATTAGAGATACAATCTATTTTTTTTCGTAGTGTCTACATAATCAAATGACGAAATCAACGGGATATTAAGAAATTGTACGAGTATACCTTATGATACTCAAGTCAATTGTAGAATACAAAGGAAATTCAAAAATAAAAATAATTAATTAATAACTCAAAACCTCTGTAATTGAATCAATATGACAAGTTATTATTGGACTAAAAACACCAACACGATACTCAAAAGGAACGGTCGAATTTTGCTCAAATTATACCAGAAAATATATTGAACACCCGAGTTAAAATTGGGTCACAAATTATACTCAATTCGATACTTTACATCTTAATCTTTATATATATATATATATATATATATATATATATTACTCATCAATCCGTGTGGTCTTTTACCACTTTGACTCCTTGTGCATGTTGCCGGCAAATATTTTTGCAACAATTGAAAGGCTAAATAATCATTCCATAAAACGCTTCTTCATAGTCTACTGAAAAATTGTGTAGAGAAAAAATGGAATGACGATTTGACCCTTCAACTGTACGGAGATTTTTGCTAATAACATGCTTAATGAGTTGAAAAATAAAAACTACACAATTCAAAAGATAAAATATATGGAAATAAAATAAATAAGAGAGACAGTGTCAAATTAATTATTTTTTTCTCTACTTAAAACCCATTTAAATAAATGGTCCAAAACTGACTTAAAAAGTGGTCAACTTTCAGAGTTTTATGGAACCGATCAGATCCAAACCCACTAAAAATCCCATTGTGAGAGAGCATTGACTAGACTGTTTTAGTGATTTTAGCATAACTTACCAAAAAGCAGTGGTGTCCAAGCAATTACAAGTGCTTTTGATAATTATTCTTTAATATCTGAATCATTGAAGTAAAACATCGGACAAAAGTTGATATACAATCCCAGCTTTTAATTTTCATGTGGAACTTAATTTCACCCAAAAAAATGCCTATCAGCGAACCTAATGTCACATAGTATTGTGCATGTTTTTGACACCTAATGATAAACTATATAATCCACTCACTTTTGTTAGAAAAAAGAAAAGTCCCATGACAGCCATTATCAGTTGGGGATAAGGTTGAGTTACATCACTTAGACTATTCACCAAAAAAAAAAAAAAAGAAAAAAGGACTCAAGATTAAATCACAAAACCACAATCAATTGTATTTAAAGTTTTATGTACTACGCACATAATTTTTTTGCTTTATATAGATACATAAAAAGCCCCCAACTAAAATATTTAATTTGTTGGTTGGTGAACTAGGTCACAAACAGACAACCTGATATGGAAACAAAGATAATCAATGCCTTATTATTACTCACTTCTCCTTCTTGATTTATTACCGTATATTAGCATAAATTCGGATGAGTTTTTTAAGTTTGAAAACAAAGTTCCATGGTCGTGGCCTTCACACACCTTCCTAGAAACTTTCTTCCTTTGGGACTCAACATTTTCAACTTAGAAAATGAATGTTGCACGAAATTTCACAGAATATGTGATGAAAAACATGATTATTAGTTGTAGTCAAGGTTTTCACTTTTCATTCATCAATTCTGTTGTAGTCTATATCAAATTCTAGGTCAATTTTTAATATGGTTATTTTTTATATCTTGAGAATTGTAAATAATAAGAGTTTGTTTTTGATATTTTTATCTTCAACTTTAGTTTTTTTAACATTTATATTTTATTTAAGAACAATAACTTTTGATTCTCAACTACTTGTATCGTAGTGAGTCACATCATGAGAAATCGCCAAGTATTTGCACACACTCCATGCATTTCAAACACACAATAAGTGTTCATCAATATCTTGAAGAGTTGATTGGCTCATAAATTCAAATTCAATAATGGATATAATTGACAATACTTGCAAAACTTACTAAGTTGTGACAAAGTTGAGTACTTACAAAGAGAAGAAAACTAAGTGTATGAACTATAAACTAAGATACAAAACCATATAAATCAATCACTACAAACACAAGCTCAACACAGATAAATATACAGAGTCTAATCCTAAAAAAGGTGAATTTAAATCTAATATTAGGTCTACACAATTACAGAAATAGCAATTCAAGATCCGAAAGACAAGCAAACAAAGCAAAATTTCTCTTATGTAGGCTCCACAAGGACTCGTCCAAAGCACCGAAGCACATCAATTATATGCATTCAATCTTGATGTGTAAATGAGGATGATAGATCATATCGACCAAGATGAAGCAAAATTACGAGTTCATTTTGCTTCTGCCGATTCATTTTTGAATTGTTGTTCTACCATCGGGGGCAACAAAAGAGCGAGTCTGGTTTTGTATCTTGAAATTCGTTGAAGTCGTTCTTCTCTTAGCCTTCAGAAAAAATTGCACCAAATGGTCACACCATCACCGAATGCAAAAAAAGAAAAGAAAAAGAAATGCTAAAAGGGAGGAAGGAGTTTACCGTGATCGAACCCTCTTAGCACGTTTGATGTGTCTTTGCAAGAGCTCTTTCTCAGACAATTGCTCAAGAGATTCTTTATCCTGAAATTAAATAGGGAAACAAATTAAATTTAGATGCAACAGAAACGAAGAGAGCTTTATAACAATCATCTGCCACATTGATATATTCAATTATCGTGAACTTATATTGGTCCTTGAGATTTTTTATTCCTAATAATACAATTTCTCCTCTTTTTTTTTTCAACTGTAGATATCACATATAGCACAAGGAGAAGCAACATCTCTAAATAATATTAAATGGCAAATAAAATTGTCAACTGAACACCCTTAATTAGAACATTTGACAGTTGAGAATCTTAACCTTAAACCAATCAGCAAGGTTTAAAGCTGGCCTTAAACATATTATATCACCCTCGCATAAGCCGATGCTAAGGTGACAAGTCATGACTAAGCGCCAGACGCCCTAGGCGACAAAAGGCAATGGCTTAGCATGCAAGAGAACATTTAGATACTTATATTCTTCTAAAAGTCGAAAAAAAAATAATAAATCATATCAAACAACAATAAAGTATATCAACCATCATGCAACAAAAATACAAGTCAAATAGTCAATAATGTCGACAAGACAACGTCAACATTAGCACTTCCCCGTTGCCTCTCATTTAGCCGTGGCTTAGGCAACACTTTAACTATGATATTTAACAATCAATATTTTGTTTATCCCCAAAACTAGGGGTGTCGAATTTACCCGCGCGGGTCGGGTTACCCGTCGGTATACCGGATATAGGGTCGGGTTCAGGTAGTACCCTGATGCCACAGTAGCGGGTATGGGGCAGGATTTTTACCCATTACCCGACCTGTGTACCCGATTATAATATTAAATATTATATAAGATATGTAACATATATTATGTATTATATATTATAAAATATATGTTTCAGATTCTTATATATATGCATTATTTTTTCTAGAAACAAACCTACCTGGAGATGATCACAAAAAATCCATAAAATTGTGTTTGGCTAAATACAATTTGTTACACGTCATTTAATGGTTCTCACGTCAAGAAAATGAAAAAGAATATTCATTTTCAAGAGATGCATGGACAATTACCAACCTCATCTTCCCCTTCTCTGTCTTCCGTCACTTTGTCTGATGAATCTACAGCTTGTGCAGCTACAGGCAAAGGCCTGGGAAGAGTTTTGACGGCATCCAGGTACTGTGGCTGCTAAAGAGTGGAATATCAGATGAAGTAATCTAAAAACAACCAATGCTTAAGATTCTTATAAGACCGCTTTGACATTCTCACAAAGATTATCACAAACATATACAACAACAAAATGCATACTCTGTGAGAATGAAGGAAATAAAAGAGATTATGAGGAACTAACAGTTTGAATACATCTTTTCTAATTTCAGCACAAAATTACACTTCTCTCTGTCAAATGAAATAAACTCATATATAATGAATTATCACACAACTTTTGCTTGTCATTGCAAAGTGGTATAGTATAAATGTTAAATTGCATCTCCCACCAGAAACGCACAAGCTAAACTTAAGACTTCACTCTACCATGACAAAGGGACAATATAACTAAAGATCTTGCAATCTCTTCAAAAATTGACATTTAGGCAATTTGAGAAATAATAAGTGTTATGAGTGCAAAGTACTGAGTCAAGCTTACCTGAGTTTCTTCAGGAAAACCATTCCTCAGCCATGACCTACAGAGGGTATAAAGAGAGGCATTTTCAGTTATCCGGACCTGTAACACAAAGAAGACGTTCTCACTAACATGAATACTGAAATAATGGCAAAAGCACATATATGGCAGAAAACAGAAAAGTTTGAAACTCCTCCTCATCTTCTTTATAATTGCCTTTCTCAATATAGACGTGTCATCCAATAAGACTAGAATCACAAAAGCCGTAAAACTTACCTTCCTATCTCTGACAGCTGTGAGTGTATCATCCCTATTTCTATCCCTGCAAACAAAATAAGAACAATGTTGAGAATTTGTAACATAGGAAATCAGAATTGTAATAAGAGGAAAAGACGTCAGACCCAAAAATGAGATAGAGAAGAGAAGAACAGGGATGGAGTAACACTTAACCTTAAATTGTTGTGACCATTATTATCAGAGATTGAATTGGATGGCGGCCCAACCTAAAATCAGTCCAGAAATTACCAAAAAAGAAAAAGAAATGTAGAAGGATGTATATAATAATCTGCACAAAATTAACTCATTGTTGCCATGTCAAACAATTTCTTTGACAACTATTTAACCGTCATGGTGAACATTCTGGCAGGAAAAGCAACTACCCGACAAGTCCAAATTTTTTTTCTTAGGCTTTGATTGTTTTTGGGAACTTGAGACCCGGTTTTGGACTTTCATTTCAAAACAAACAAACAAGTTTTTTAAAATCCTAATCCTAAACCTCACCTATACAGACAATTTCTGACATAACAATAGTCTATTAACCTATTCAATGCAAGCTATTAATATAAAACTCATCATGACATTTATCCATAAATAATTTAATATCATATCCATAAAAACATGAAAAAAATAATACAACATCCACGACATTCTATTGTGAAGTCCTCCTTTTAAAACTCTTTTAAAAAAGGATTTTACTATTCATTTGAACTATCAAAAACAAATCCAAAGACTCTAGAAACCACGAAAATCCCAAACCAAACGCAGCCTTAGGTTTAAAGAAATAAATGAATCCTACATAGAAGCCAGGGTTTCTTTCAGGGTAGGTGTTGGATGAGGCATGCACCTTTATTGAAGTGAAGCAAAAAAAGAAACATGCTTAGCACATAATACCAATTATTATTAGCAAGTCCAGGACATGATAAACAAAATTCAAGAAAACAATGAGGATAATATAGTTTGATTGTTTCTTTATAACTGTATTCCAGTCGATGATTAAAAACCGAACTAGGATCTGAGTTTGAGTCGACAAGGAAAAGTATGATGGCTTTAGCAAAGATCATCTCAGTAAATCAGAAACGTACACTCCTCCCTTAACCAGCAAACCAGAATCCAGTCTGTAAATTAATCAACGGTTATAATTCAAAGATTAAAAAACTAACTTTAATAAAAATGGTCTTAGTTGGCCTTATACCTTAATCTAAAGGATTGATATGAAAAAGAAGCAAGCTCATTTTTCAAGACCAGCACTGCAACAAACTACAGGAACGTTTGGTAAGTTACCAAAGAAATGATTGCATTACCAGAAGACCATGAAGTATACTTTTCCTGAGCAAATCACTAGTTTTACACAAATGTTTCATTTAAATTCAAGAAAAAGCAACAAACACCCAACCCACAAGTATTTCATTTAAATTCAACTCTGAAAAGCACCAAAACTAAAAATAAAAAATAAAATAAATTGAAATACCTTTGGGTGGTTTGAGGAGGAGACAGGAATTCCTTTAACTACACCAGGCATTACCCCTGCATTCCCAGAAGAGCCCGGACCGGACCCGAGGAGCACATGGGGCAGGTGGTTCGGCCTGACGAAACCCGGGTTGCCCTGACCCGGATCCAAATAAGGGAAAACAAACGGCGGCCTAGGTGAGGGGCCTCCCGCGGGCATGGGTAAAGGCCTGGAGAGAAATCCCCGACCGGAGGAGGCGACGGGATAGAGAAAGTGCGAGGGATCCTGAGGGTGAGGCGGACGAGGGGCTAATTGAGGGTAATTAGGGTTAGGATTGGATGGGAGTCGGGATGGGGGCGGCGAATAAAAGAGGTGAGGGTTTGGAGGGCGGCGGCCGAGGGGGATTTTGAAAGGGCGGTCTTGGTTGCTGTGGTGGGTGGTGGGTGGCGGTGGCGGTGGCGGTGTTGGAAGTGTCCGGCCGGCGGAGGGGGTGGAAGGGGCCATTCGTGTTGACGG
>BMAC01000302.1:712208-742313 GCA_014905375.1 Phtheirospermum japonicum | reverse complement strand
CGGTTTTATAATATTATATATATTCAACAATATCAATATACATGAGTTAGTGAGAGACAGTGTAAAATTGTAAAATTGCATAAAAACCCCGTGCCTTTGCGTTAATTACATAAATCCTTATGTAACAATTTTGACTAGATACGTGATGTGTAATGGAGTATTTCATGTAGCAGTTTTGAACCTCGTACATATATGAATTGATATATGTTGTATTGATTAACAATCTTGGTTTGTAAATTTTGTATTATGCATAATTTTAGTCTCATAAGCTATAAGTAATGCACTTTCAAAATTAAATTTGCCACAAACTAGTAGTTATGGGACTGAAATTGTACAATAACAAAATTAATGGGATTTACAAAAAAAAAAAAAAAAAAGAAAAGAAAAAGAAAAGTGCTATATAGAATACTTACAAAACTAAATACCACATCTCTTCATACATAGGACCAAAATTACAGTTAAACATCAACATAAAATTCATAGCTTAGTGAATGACTCGCGATCCTGGTAAGCAATATCATAAAACACTTTTAAATACAAAAATGCATTTGAGGCGGGTTTGGTTACTGGTAGAATTGAGTTTGAAACATATTTTCAGCGTATACTATGTTATTTTTAAGTCAAGCCAAATTTTTAGATTGTACCTGATGAAGAAATAAGTTTGTAATTGCCATATAGACCATACAAAATTATGTTTTTATCAAATACTACAAGTGATATTTTAGGAAATTTTTAGGATGCCTTCTCTGCACATTGCTCAATTAATGAGAACCATCAGATTAAGTTTAGCCTTCTTTTCATATTAAGAAATCAACGATTGTAAATACAAGAGTGGGCCATGGTGTCGTGAATAGCACTGTCAAAACGGGCCAAAACTCGCGGGCTGGCCCGTCAGCCCGCGCAAACAGGCGGGCTTGGGCCGCCCTTCTTGCAGCCCGTTTGATCGCGGGCTTTTTTGGCCCGCTCCGTGAAAATCGCGGGCCAGAGCGGGCTAGCCACTTTTTTTTAAAAATTTTTTTTATATTTTTTAATAATTATAATTATAATTTATATTGGTTAAATTTGAAGACATATTTGTATTTTTTTATTTTCTATGAGCCCATTAGAATACTTTAAATATTATAATAGCTTTTTTTTAATTTTAATTTTATTTTTTATAATTTTTTACATTAAAATAAGATTTTATATAAAAAAAACGGACTGGCCCGCGGGCTGCGGACATAGGATTTCCCAACCCGCGAAAAAATGGGCTGGGCCGCGCCCGCCCTGTTTTGTGTCAGCCCGCGACGGGGCGGAGCGGGCCAGCCCGTTTGACAATACTAGTCGTGAAGGCACCATAGTCATTTCCGATTTTTTAATATGTCATTTGGTCCAACACTAAATATAGAATTATAATGATACACTATATTAAAATAATAATATTAATATAAATAGTATAATAATAATAATATCAATAACCACCACCACTGACTGTCTAGCCGCCGGTGGCACCGGTGATTTTCCAGGTGATGGCTCGTTGGATTTTTTTTTATACTAACAAAATTGAACCAAAAAGTTGGAAAATCCGAAAAATGAATTAAGAAATTTTCTTGCTTTTTAGACATAAAGTAAGAAGTTTTGGGATAATAATCAAGAAACCCTTGACCCTCAACATGGCACCCTAAGCCCTAAACTTAAAAGCCTAAAACTCTAAAACCCTAAACCCAAAGACCATCATAGTCTTGATACCTAAAAAGCCACAATCTGGTACTTGGTCAGATCTCAGGCGTATCGACCAATAAGATTATCTCTAAGATTCTCAATACTCGATTAGCAGAGTTTCTTCCTCTTTTAATTTCTCCAAACCAGAGCGGATTCGTCTGGGGCCAGTTGATCATTGATAATATCCTCTTCGCTCGAGAGTTGATTTCTGATATCCACATTGCGGATGGTAAGTGTGTTTCGTGTCGCGATTTCATTGGGTGGTTTTCAAAACCCCATGCAAGTCCTCCTCCACGATACTTCTAGTCACCATTGGAGGCGCCCAATCCATTTAGAGCGTCCTACGCAAGAGAATATTTGTTGGACCCTAGGCCGGGGTGATGGCAAGTCTAGCTTTTAGGATGATTGTTGGGTTGGTGATAAACCTCTTTTGGATTTTCGTGATCCTCTTGACTATCCCCATTTTTCTATTAGGCAGTTGTTGATGGACCGTGATTGGGATATGGGGAAGTTAGAGGAATGTATTATGGATCCAGAGGCGGATACAGAAAATATTTTTTGGTGGGGCACCGATACAATATGTTTTTATTTATTAAGATTATACTCAAAATATTATCACATTAAATAATATTTATAAAATCTAATAAAGTTTTAAGAAAAACATAATACTATTATGCTCATTGAATTATCATATTTTGAAATCGACTTACAATTGTATCATGTTGATAATAATATTAAAAAAAAAACTCTTTCTCTATATATGTAACTAAAATAATTATGCAATTCTTGATCTCTCCTGCTATTGTACAATTTTATTTTACATACGTCATTTTTGAAAATACTCTTTCTACACTCGTCATCATCATGGGAGAAGTAACACTAACTTCAAAAGAAATTATACTTCTGAAAAAGTTGAATGCAAGATTCTATTTATACAAATTAAAGGAGGCAAATTAGCATATCATAATACTATTATGATTTCTAAGACCAAATGACTGCAATTTAAGTAAATTAAATTCCAATAATAATAGTTATTTATTTACTTAATATGTCGAGAAAAAATCAAGTGACCAAATGCTCAAATTAATAAAGCATTCCCAACAATTGGTATAGATAACAAATCTACAATTTACAAAATTTAATGATAAATAAGAATCATCAAAACCTAAACTCAAATCTCCGTAACCAAAAAAATAAATAAATTATACATCACTTATTCAAAAAAATTAAATATTACGGCTTAAAAATTTAAACAACAAAATWAACTAATGTAGAAATTAATACAATTTTCTTTTTAATTTACACTATGATTATTTTTTAAATTGATAACTATATATATATATATATATATATATATATATATATATATATATATATATATATATATATATATATATATATATATATATATAAATAAAAGGCAAAAAATAAAATAATTTGGGGGGGCCTGTGCCACCCAGGCCCCCTAAATACATCCGCCTCTGTATGGATCAGTTCGATTTTGGTAGAGGGATGGTGGATCAGATTCTGGTAGTGCTTATCGTTGAGGTGGATACGGATAACATGTGTTGGAAACTTACCTCTACTGGTAGGTTATCTTTGACTTTGGCTTGGGAATCACTCAAATTGCACCAATCCAATCTTGTCCTGGAGCTATTTCGACAGACCTTCTTACCTCTACCATATCAGGTTTTATTTGGTGCCTACTTTTGCACCATTTACAACATGATTCAATTTTGTAGCATCGGGAATTGCCTATTGCATCTCGATGCTCTTATTGTGCCGCTACAAGGTCCTATCATACTGACATGATTTTGCATTTGCTTGTGGAGAGTTATGTGGCCAGTGCTATGTGGAAGCATCTCGCCTCGTGGATACTCATTTCCCCACCAAATACAGAGAATATCTTTGTACTTCTGAGTTTCTTATCACATCACACATATTAAACACAAAACTGTCATTATTTCGATCTTTATCCTTTGGTTGATGATTCGAACTTTTTGTACCTACTTTATTAAATTTGTCAGTTTTAAAAAGCTCGCTCGCAAGAGTACGAGTTCGCATGTAGGTTGGTAAGTCGAAACGAGTCGATCTCTCGAGGAAGACTAGATTCGGAAGTTCGTTTTGTGTTTGTTTTAACAAATAAGAAAATAAAAATAAAGCTAATCTAAACACGCGGACAATGGGGGGTTTGTTTGGTTATTTTAAGAACTAAAGATTAATTAAACTATGAACTAATTAATTAAATCTAAAGATTATTTAAACTACGATTTAATTATCTAAAACTAAGATTAAATTATCTAAGAGCAAATAAATTATCTAAGAGCAATTAAATCTAGAATTCATTTAAATTAATTAAAAGACTTTTAAAATGATTTTAAGAAAATTAGGGTTCTAGAGCTTTGATTCGTCTCCACGACCTCTTGGGAAAACCCAATTGATGGTTCACAACGAATCTAGGCTCTAGACTCATAAAATCTAGCTAACAATAATCATCAATCTCAACATCACAATCCCAACACAATCATAATCATAATTCGTCATAGAAATAATAATTATTCTAAGAGATTTAATTAAACTAATTGAAATCATGTGAACTAAATTAAAGAGCATAAGAGATAAGTACTTACTAATTAAATGAAGAAAATTGCAGCGTTCCACGAAGAAATCTTGAATCTAAATTAATCTAAAGTCTAAGAATTTAAAACTAAGAATTATTAAGAGAAACTAAGAAATCGAATGGCACTCGTTGGGGTTGTCAGCCCCTAAGAGGCCCTAAAACCCTAAGAATATGATTATGTATGTAAAAAAACGAAATATATAGGGTATTTATAGTTGTGGGAAGTCTTAGGTAGCAAGAAACCCTCAAAAATTACATTTTCTGGGCAGTCGCGTCGATCGACGCGACAGAGAGTTTGGGGGCATTGGCGTCAATCAGGGTTTCTATAACGGTTCTGGCGTCAACCGACGTAAAATGGTCGACGCGGGCGGGCTGGTCGAGCGACACAGGCAGCAGTCGGCAGCGCTCGGTAGGCTTGGTCGGCAGTGCCCGGCAGGATACTATAACGGTTTCAGATGGAAAGCCATTATAGAAAGTCGGCAGCTTTAAATTCTTCAAATCGCGGCCCATTTTTGCTGAAACTCTACTCGTTTGCCCATCCTTGACTAAATACAAACTCAAATACTTATAAATACCTAAAATAAACATAAAATTAATTAATTATAATTAAAATATAATAAAATAAGTTAGAGATAAGAAAATACAAAAATATGCTCAATCTATCCAACTTTCACCGAAAACAATAATAAAAACGAACTAAAATACTAACTAAAATCCAGACAAATTCATGTTAATAAGTTGATCTAGACAAAGAGGAATAATGCAAAGCATAGGGGGACATCATTTATGTCTGCTCATGATTAATTTTAAATCATTGGGTTTATGTCATTTCATGTGCAGCATTATGTTCTAATCTTGTAGCGGACAAATTACTTACTCAGGAGACCTAAACCGGGTGTATGCTCTCATACCGCTTGTTGTGGAAGACGACCCATGTCCGTCCACATTTCTCCATTTTAGTGCTTTGCTTCAACTTGAACCCTCTTGGGTCAACTGAACACTGACAAATCATTTGACAGAGACACTCAAATTGTAGGCGGAGGGGGTCTAATTAAGGAACACGTCTGAGAGTTGCTTATAGCATTCCACTCCTCCCTTAAGGCCTTCTCTAATTTCAACGCAGAGATCGATGCTCTCCAGATCGGTCTCCAGATGGCCTCATAGATTTTCGGCCATATATGGGTTGAGTTGGATGTTGTTGTCATTGTTCATTTGCTTGCACCAGGCCACCAGAGATCATGGCATGTCTAGCATCCACTCATCTGTATTTATCAGATTCTTTAGTCCATCAGCTACAGAGTTACGTATATAGTCCGAGAGGGGAATGAGCCGACTAATTATTTAACTGAGCTTGGTTTCGCTACTCACGGCCTTCACACCTTTTAGAGTGTTGTTGCTCCGCTTTTCTTACTTTCATTGGTTCAGATGGACCAGTTAGGGTACCCATCATTTAGAATCTGGTAGATGTTATTTTGAGACTGTTTGTGGTTCGATATCTTTTGATTGGACAGGATTCAGGCTGCTCGCAGTTACTTTTCTCGCTCATTCGACCCATTTGGACCTCACTTGTGGCACCTCCTTATGGTTTTTCCTTTGTCCTACACTTAGTTAGCTCATAAGCCAACTATAGGAGGCTTGCCGTTCTAGCTTGGTGGGTGTGGTCTCCGCCCCATGTGGCACATTTTCTATTGGTATGAGGTTCTTTGGTTTTGTTGTTGGGCTTTTTTCTTATTTTTCTCTCCTTATCCTATTAGTTACGATCAGCCCACTTTGTGGTGCACCTTATATTTATTTTGTTTACCTTTTTTAGGCCTACTTATTAGTGGTGAAAGTTATTACTAGGTCTTTTCATTATTACTACTATGTAAGTTCAAGGTTTTGGCTCGTTTTTGGTCACTGCCTTGGGCTAAAGATTTTGGCTCATTTTGGGCTCGGTTATCTGACAAGTTGGTGGTCCTGCCTTAACACTCTACCCTTCCCTGGGTGTTGTTACATGTAACCCTAAAATCCAAAGAATAAACCTTAAAATAACCTTAAACCCCAAAACCTAAAAATCCTAAACCCTAAACACTAAAACCCCTAAAACATCAAACAATAAACTTTATAATCTTAAACCCTAAAACCCTAAAGACTAAACCTTAAATCCTAACATCTAAATCCTAAAAAATAAACCCCAAAACCTTAAACTTGCACGGAAAGTACCTTGTTAGGGTGAAATAGATGATGGTTGATCAGATCACTGGTTAGTCATACAAACATCTTTCTTCTAGGGGTCGACTGGTGTTAATCATGAGTACTCTTTGTGTGATTCCTCTTCACACCCTCTAATTGATAGATCCCCCTAAGTACTTTATTGGTGAGTTAGATCAGGTGATGGCTCGGTACTTTTGGGGGAATGTGGCGGGCGAGGTGAGGATGAAGACTCATTGGGTTTGTTATCGGAGAGGGCTTAAGTATTCAATGTCTCTCTGAACTTATTCTGGCATTCATCTTCAAGTTGTGGTGGCGGTTTTGGGAGGGGTAGCTTCTATGGGCCAAGTTTTATGGCCCGCGACCCCATGTGATATGTCGTCCCACTACCACTATTCATCCATAAGCGTTTGATCCGTTTGCGCATCCCGCCCAAGATTATATCTTTTGGACCCTCGATCGGGGCGGTGGAAAGTTTAGCCTCTGGGATGATTATTAGATTGTTGTATGTTTGTGATCTTCTTGACTATCCCTATTTTCGTGTTAGACAATTATGGACGGATGTTGATTGGGATATTGGGAAGTTGGGAAAATGGGTGGTGGATCGTTTGGTTTTGGTTGGGATATGGTGGATCAGACTGCAGTAGTGTGTATATCTGAGGTGGATACGAATAACATATGTTGGAAACTTACCTCTATTGGGTAGGTTTTCGTTGACTTTGGCTTGGGACTCAATCTGATTGTGACACCAGTTCAATCTTATCCTGGGAGCCACTTGGACATACCTTTTCACCTCTACCATATTTATTTTAATTTGGCACCTACTTTTCATTTACAACTTGGTTCTATTTTATAGCATCGGGTGTGCCTATTGCATTTCGATGCTCTTGTTGCGCTACTATAGGGTCTTATCATACCGAGATAATTTTGCATTTATTTGTGTATAGTGATGTGGTAAGTGTTGTGTGGGTGCATTTCAGCGCGTAGATATCTATTTCCACACTGAATATAGAAAATATCTTTGTGCTCCTGATTTTCTTCTCACATCGTACACACCTTAAGCACGCATATTTCATTATTATGAACTTGATCATTTGGTTAACTTGGATAGAGAGGAGTAGTGTAAAGCATAAAGGGATAACATTTATGTCTACTCATGTCATTATGCAGGTGGAGCGTCATATCGTACATCTTATAGCAAATGGATTACTTACTTGGGAGCCCTGGACCGAGTGCACGACCTCAGATTACATCTTACAAGATACAACCCGTGTCCAGACAGATTTCTTCATTCTAGTGGTTTGGCTTCTACTTGAGCCCCCTTGGGTCAAGCTGAAAATCAATGATTCATTTGACAGAGACATTCAGATTAAAGGCGGTTATGGGCGGTGGGGTGGTGAGTTCTGATTAGAGATT
The DNA here is from genome assembly GCA_014905375.1 of Phtheirospermum japonicum. Classification (NCBI taxonomy): domain Eukaryota; kingdom Viridiplantae; phylum Streptophyta; class Magnoliopsida; order Lamiales; family Orobanchaceae; genus Phtheirospermum; species Phtheirospermum japonicum. The sequence goes on along the minus strand of BMAC01000302.1, from coordinate 734,386 downwards.
ACACCGAGGAATTACTTATAAGTTTCCTCTCCTCCCCTTGGGCTTTCTCTATTTTGACTGCAGAGATCCATCTCTCTTGATAGTTCTTCAGATGGCATCACAAATTTCTGACCACATGCTATTGTCGTTGTTACTTTGCTTGCATCGGGCCACTAGAGCTCATGGTTTCATAAATTCTTTAGTGCATCGAATACAGAGTTACACATATATTCTGAGAAGGGAACAAGACAAATGATTATTTGGCTGAGCTTAGTTTCCGCCGCTCACGGTCTTCACACTTTTTAGTGTGTCATTGCTCTACCATTCGAACCTTATTTATTTGGATGGACCAATTAGGGTACCCATCATTTCAGAGTCTAACAAATTTTGTATTGTGATGGTTTATGGTTCGATATCTTACGATCGAGCAGGATTTAGAATGCTCGCGGTTACTTTTCTCACTTAGTCAACTCATTTAGACCTCACTTGTAGTGCCTCTTAATGGTTTTGTCTTTGTGATACATTTGGTTGGCTTCCAATCCAACTATGGGTGGTTTACCACTATGGCTTGGCAAGCGTGGGCTCCACTCCATGGGTCACCTTTACTCTTGGTATGAGGTTCACTCTTTACTTTTGTTATTAGGCTTTTTTTCTCATTTTCTTCCACTTCTCCCATTGTTTACTTGATCTGCCCACTTTGTGGTGCACCTTGTATTTTAATTTAATTATTTTGTTGGCCCGATTTACAGGTTCACTTGTTGGTGGTGCAAGTTGTTACTCGGCCTTTTCTTTTTTACTACTATGCAGGTTCAAGGTTTTGGCCCTTGTTTGGTCATTGTCTATGGCTAAAGATATTGTTATGATTTTGGACTCGTTTTGGTCTTGGTTATGTGATGTTGGTGGGTCCCATCCCGAGTGATGTTACTAAAAACAAAAACCCTAAATCCCTAAACCCTGGACCCTAAAATAAGAATTTTAACTAAAAGATGATAAATTCTTGGACATAAAAAACTTTCTTACATTTTCAAATATAAAGTAAGAAATTTTTACTATAATGTAATGAATATCCAAACATTACTTATAAAAGAACTGCAATGAAGTTATCAAGTAGGAAATCCTCAATTGTTGTATTAAGTAAGAAAAACATAACAATATTTTGCTATCAAGTAATTCTTCTTCTTTTTTTCTTATTTTTTTTGCGATAAAACTAAAAATTAAAATTGTGTTTAATAAGTAAGAAATACATAACAAGATTTGCAAACTAACTAAGAAGAGTTTGCAATCAAGTATGGATTTTTGCTATTAAGTAAGAAATTTCAGACATATAGTAAGGATTTTTCAGACATTAGTAAGAAATTTTTGGATATAGTAATCAGCGGCAGCAGAGGCAGCCAATCCCTTATCAATATTATTATTATTATTATTATTATTATTATTATTATTATTATTATTATTATTATTATTATTATTATTATTATTATTATTATTATTATTTTTATTGTTGTTATTGTTATTATTATTATTATTTATGTATACTTTTCTCATAATGAGAGTGTTGTGGTATTTTTATGTCTGTTATGGACTTATTGGCAAAAATAAGAGACTATTTGACTTAAAATTGGATCTAAGACTAATTGACAAATGGACATTATTTGGAGGTATTATTTGACAATTTCTCAAAAACAAGTTACGGCTCGATTCTTTATATCAATAAACTGAATTCAAATGAATTCTTAAAGATCAATCTTGTTATAAATATATTGATGGACATAGCACATCATGTGATAGAAAAAGGCCAACAACTCCTTGTGGGTGCTGATGCATGTGATAGTAGGATGACAAAATTTACTAGTGCATGTGATACAAGATGCCAGATAATAGAAGTCACAAGCTTTTGTAAGTTTGCCTATAATTAGCCTAAAACTTTATAGATGGAGAACACAATTCTCATTTTGCTTCAAGCACACTTATACTTCATCTTTATACTCTTATATATGCTCAATTAAGAATTATTGCATAATCTACTCGTTATTCGTAACACATTATCACTACGAATGATCTAAAGTTTCCTAACCATTCCTAACAGTAAGAACTTTTGAAAATTTATTTCTTTTACATCACTATACCGATTTATATTTTCGTATATTTTCATAATTATAAATAAGGAGGCTCTACCACAATCTTCAACTTTTAGTGAGATGACGATACGAGACTTTGTATATTTAGGATGACAATGCTTGAGTGGATATAACCCTAAGCAATAAATGATATATTTTTATGGATGACTATGCAACCTATTTTCTTTTGCTGTTTAATTTTATCTTTTGTGTTTAAACACCCACCTGGAATGTTTACCGAGTAAGCGTGGTGTGAATATAATAATTTTGCATAATAATTAAATAATAATATACCATGCATCGACAATGGTACTTTATTTGTGATCAATAAATTCATAAGAAATATTTTTATTTTATCTTTAATATTAAGTGCTAAAACACTAAAAAAAAAAAAATTACACTCCATCTCCTTCCACCAATGCTAGTTAATGACTAGTAATAGTGATGTTCATTCTATAAATACATTCTCATTTTACTCTCAAATTCACTCACATTTTCTCATCTACTCATAAATTCTCGCATACTCATATCTCTTCAAGATGTTTAGTCAAATATCGATGATCACTATTGTAGTATTAAATGTACTTACCATATTAACCTTTATTATAAATTACAACACCGATAAATTTTTATTTTATGTTATTATCCTTTGTTTTATTTATTATATACTAACATTTCTGATAGGTACCAATATGTAATTTTGTATGCTTACATCTTTTATGAATTGAATAAAAAATCTTATGATTTTTCTTTTAAGTATTAAAATATTAATAAAATATGCGTTCATTTTTTTTTATACAGTTTCTCAAATTATTGAATCTTATGAAGTTCAAATTTGAAGCACCTGGCATCATTGTACTTAATTACTTATTATACGTGTTTCTTATTAGTAATAAACTAAACTTTCCTTAGTGATTACACAAGGGAGGTACACTTAACACCAGCAGTTGAGATCGAAAAGAGCCATTTTTCCCTTGATGCTGAAATTCATCTGAATGCAAAGATTTTTGGTTAAATAATAAATTAATCAAATGGGTCATCAAGCTAAGATAAGGTGAAGGCCATGATTTTCCTTCGCCACCTCAAGCACAGGTTGCACAAACTTTGGACTCTCCCATCTCCATGAAGGATTAAAAATTGAATATCTTGTGATTTAAGATCCTACAATACATTTGGAGATCGTTAAAAGAATGATATGATCATCAGAAAATAACAATCCTCCCAATGGCTCGTAATGAATGGAACACACTTCACTTCTAGGATTTTAAATCTGTTAGTGAATACAATTCGACCATGTTCTGGATCAGTGCAAAATCGAAACTATGTGGAGATAAGATCATGAATATTGATATGCTCAAAAAACATTCTCCATGTTTCATGCCTCGAACATGATCTTGCAACAACAATATCGTGAAAGAGGCCTGCTCACTAGTTTGAACATGATCTTCTAACTATAAAATATAATGAACTATTAATGAAGAACCACAAAGCCCAACTAGCTCTACTCTGTTCCCTGAAGTGATCGCAACATTATCTAATCATAATCAGGGACATGGTCCGAGCTATGGTCATGGATATGGTGTGAGTTGTGGTCGTAGTCATAATTATGATCATGGACAAGGAAGACGTTTTCAACCTTATTATAAAGAGGCAAACAGGAGGGAAAACAAGAACAGGATAATATCGATGTGAATAAAGACCAAAAGAGTGATGCATATTTTCGGTGTGGTATAAAGGGTCATTTACCCACACATGCCATACACCAAAATACTTTGTTGATCTTTATCAAGAAACAAAAAAAGGAAAAGAAAAAAAATATTAAAATAAATTTTATCGCAAGTGATTTTGATGATCACCCTTATAAAATCAATGAAGCGACTCCCATGGATGTGATTATTTGGTGGTGAGTCATGAATATGGAAATGATCGTCTGGAGAAGTGATTTGTCAATGAATAATTCTCTAACTATGTGAATGTTATGTATCTTATCTTTTGTATTCGTGTTTGTGTGATGTTTCCCATGTGTGCGAGTGTTTTTCTTTATGAGTAATGAACTATATTATGTATGAGTATTTTCCAAACTATGGTTTGTTAAAATAATAATATGTTGTTCACATTGGTTTTTGTCCTATCAAAATAGATCACAAATACGTTTCAATCCAAAACTCAAGAAAATGACTTTTGTCTTACGGACAGTGCTTGATTTTTTGTTAAGTTCAAGCGCAAGGTCAAATATTAAGTAACACATATCATACTTAAAGAGAGAAAGTATTTTTTTCATTTTAAAATTGACGAAATGAATTCAATACAATATCGAGTAGTGCAAAAATAATTGAGGGATATGAAAAGGCAAATTTTGTAATGCCTAGAGGCACAAAATTCACGATAAGTGATGCATTGTTTTCTTTGAAATCCAAAAGAAACTTATTAAGTTTCAATGATATTCGTATGAATGGATATCATATTGAAATTATGAATGAGAGAAATAATAAATATATTTGTATTATCGTTAACACTCCCATAAGTAAGTGTGTGCTGGAAAAGTTACTGGTCTTATCATCTAGGTTGTATTACACCAGTATAAGGATCTTTGAATCATATGCTACAGTAAACCCAAAGGTTACTGTATTATTTAAAACTTAGCATAAACGAGTGGGAAATCCTGACTTAATAATGATGAGAAGTATTATTAAAAATCCAAATGGTTATTCATTGAATAACCTAGAGGATTTTTCAATCTCAAGAATTATCTTGTTTTGCTTACTCCCATGGTAAGTTGATCATAAGACCATCACCAACTAAGTTTGGAAATGAATCACCATTATTTTTAGAAAGAACTCATGGTAATATGTGTGGTTTATTCACCCACCGAGTGGACCATTTAGATATTTTATGGTGTTAATTGGTGCTTCTAGAAGATGGTTACAAGTATGTATATTATCAACTCGTAATATGACATTTGCCAAAATTATTACTCAATTAATCAAGTCGAGAGCACAATTCTCGGCTTATACGATCAAGAAAGTTAGACTTGATAATACTAGTGAATTTACATCGCAGACATTTCATTATTATTGTATAACAATTGATATTGACGTTGAGCACCCAGTAGCTCAAGTTCATACACAAAATGGTTTGGGTCAGTCATTAATTAAATGACTACAACTTATTGTTAGAACACTGAGCTCCCTATATTTGTGTGGAGTCATGCCAGTTTGAATGTAACAACACTAATTCTTATTAAACCAAGTGCATATCATAAATACTACCCATTTCAACTTGCATCCAGTAGAGTGCAAGATCTTTCCCATCTTAGGATATTTGGTTACAATTTATATGTACCAATAACAAATAAGATTGGAAATTTATATCAGCTATGAATCGCCATCTATAATCAAATATCTTAAACCAGAAACAGGCGATAGTTTTATGGCTCGCTTTGCCGATTGTAATGTTAATGAAGTGGAATTCCCATCTTTAGGTGGGGCAGGTGATATCAAATGGTATACATCATTAGTATTGCACCTATATGCTCCTAAAAAAAATCATGAACTGGAAGTTCAAAAGATTGTGCACTTGCAAAATATAGCGAATCAATTACTTAATGCAATTATAGATACACACAGAGGGACAAAGTCACATGTACCTATTATAAATGCTCCAGCTCAAATAAAATTTCCAAAATGATGAGAAAAAAATGACAAATGCTTTCCAAACACGCCTAAAGCGTGGAAGGCCAGTTAGTTCCAAATATAAAAGTCCTCAAAAGAAATGGATGTTACGAAAAAATACGAGTTTAAATAAATGAATGTGTTCCAGTAGAAACAAAAGATCAAAAAAATTGAGAAGCTCGTATTAACGAAGAAGTCTCGAAGGTAAATAAAATCATGAGAACTCTATTGATTGCTTCAATAATGGGAAGATTGGGATCAAAACAAAATGAAAAATCTTAATGTATCACAAGAAACTGAAAATGGAAAAGAGGATGTAAAATCAAAATCTATATACGAGTTCAAAAGAGACACGATTAAACAAAATAGGAATATGCCATACAAATTAAATTGAATTCGTTGAATAAACGAAAGGTCTTTTGACCAATTGTTATCACAACTGAAGATGTGAAACCTATTAGGTACAAATGAGTATTTATTCAAAATCAAAATGAAAAAAAATGAGGTTGTAAAATTCAAATCATGTTTTGTTGCACAAGACTTTTCTCAAAGACCGGAAATTGATTATGAATAAACATATCCTTATGTCATGGATGCCATAACATTCAGATACCTGATAAGCTTGTCGATTTCAGAAAAGTATCGAGATGCGTCTATGGATGTTTTGACGACTTATTTATACAGAACATTTGATACTGATATCTACATGAGAATCCATGAAGGATACAAAGTACTTGAAGCACTAAAGTCAAAGCTCCAAGAATTATGTGCAAGTAAACTACAACGATCACTGTATGGACTGAAGCAGTTCGGACATATGTCGTATAATTACCTAAGTGAGTTTTTGTTAAAAACAGGTATGTGAGTGATCATTTGTCTCCGTGTGTCTTTATTAAAAAACGACGGATGGGCTTTTGATTATTTTCGTCTATGTCGATGATTTAAATATCATTCGGACTCATAATAAAACTCATGAAGCAGTTGAATTTCTTAAAAGAGAATTTGAAACGAAAGAGCTCTTAGATGCCAAATATTGTCTTGGTTTACAAATAGAGCATTTACACAGTGGAACATTTGTACATCAATCAAATTACACAAAAATTATCTTGAAATAACTTAATATGGACAAGGAAAATGCCCAACATTGGATGTTGAAAAGGATCAATTTCGTCCTTGTGAAGATGATGAATAAATACTTAGTCCTAAAGTATCATATCGAAGTGCAATTGGTGCTCTCATATATCTTACTGATTGCACTAAACCAGATATAACATTTGCTACTAATATGTTGGCAAGATACAATTCATCTCGACGCGAAGATATTGGAATGGGATGAAATAAATATTTCCTTATCTCCAATAAACAATTGATTTGAGAATGTTATTCTTAAAAATCAAAATATGAGATGATTGGTTTTGCAGATGCATGTTGTTTATCATATCCGCATAAAACGAGATCACAGACTGGTTATATTTTCACGATCGGTGGTACTGTAATATCATGGCGTTCCCAAAAGTAAACAACAGTTGTGACGTCTTCAATCATGTCGAGCTTATTGCATTTCACAGAATATGTAGAGAATGTGTATGTCTTAGATTCATAACACAACACATTTATAAAACAAGCGGATTACCATTCAACAAAGACCCAAATGTGATATTTGAAGATAACGCTGCATGTGTTGCTCAAGTCAAAGAGTGATATATTTAAAGCGACAGAGCCAACCATCTCCCCCCAAGGTTGTTCACATATACTCAAGAACTTGAGAAGAATAATGAGTTTAATATTCAATATATACAATCATGTATATATTGAAGACACTCCCCATGACAACATTCATAAAGCATGTTCAAAATATCAAGATGATACACTTACGGAATTTACAAGTGATGATTACCTTGTCGACTCGAGAGAGAGCTTGAGTGGTTGTACTCTTTTCCCTTTTCATGGTTTTATCTCAAAGGGTTTTCCTGATACGGTTTGTAACGAGGCAGTCTGAGCATATATAACTTGGAATCATGTGATCTACTCTATTTTTCTTATCATGGTTTTGTTCTACAAGGATCTCCTAATAATGCACACCATCAAAGTTATTATAGTGCTATGTCCAAATGAGAGTGTTACAAATACTTTAATTGATGCATATAACAATAAGATAACAAAACTTACTAATACATATACAAGATGCCAAAACAATAAAAGTCATTAGCTCTTTTAAATTTATACTTCATATTTATAGTCTTATATCTGCTCAATTAATAATATAATCTACTAATTATTAAAACAAATCTCGTTTGTTTAATATATATAATATTCATTCCCGACTCCTAACCACATTTCATCACATATGAGATGATAAAAAGAACACGTCCATAAAATTTTGGTATAAAAGCAGTAACAAATTTCCTCCACCATTTCCAAGTGGCTCCCAAAAATTAAACACTCTGAAAGCTCAATCCCAGCTACTACCACCTCCATGAAAACCCCTCAATTCCCCTATTAAATAATAAATATGCCTCGATGAAACCAAAATCCCCATTTTTCTCGTGAGAAATGAAAGCCTCGCTCACACTCCGTGAAGATCCAAAAACCCCAATTCTCAAAGCCAAAATCCCATTAAACATTCTCGGCGTCCCATTCTGCTCCGGAATCGAAGCCGGAGATCCCGACGAACTCAGCATCGGTTTCAGCACCGCGTTTCGCTCCGGTCCACTGCTCAAGTTCTGCTACAGGCCTAACGACTCACGCAGCCCGTTCGGTTTGATTTTGAAAACCGGCATCGGGAAATTCGGTTCGCCATCCGGTTCGCCCATATCCATGACCGCTGAGTTCGGCTTGATCGGTAATGATAGTCGCCCCGGCTTTCTTCTGGGATTTAAGTCTCGATCCGGCGATTTTTCCATGCGGAGATCCGCCGAAAGTCCGCCGATCGATCTGTTTTCTTCGAATTCAAAGTCTATGCTGTCTCAAAACGACGTCGTAAAGGGATTGAGCTGGAATCGGTTGTTTTCTGGTGCGTGTGGGGCATTGAGTGACGGGGAGGTGTGCGCGAGGACGTCGGCGACAGTAAATCGAGTGGCGGTGAAGCTAGGGTGGAGCATGAGGTTTCCGACGCCGTTGGCGGAAGTCAGCGGCGGTGGTTCGAGGGCTGAGGTTTTGTTGGGAGAGTTGCCGTATTTGGTCCTTCGTAAAATAGCGATCGAACACGTGGCGGGAGATGAGACGGGGAAGGAGTGGCGTGACTCTCGCGGGAAAAGTGGTGACGTGGCAGAGGCGCCGGGTTTGAGCTTGAACCGGGAACTTTCTTTGCCGAAGAGCGAGATTTCATTGTGGAAGAGAGAGGGAATAAAAGACGTGAAATTGGAACGATTCTAGCGGGAGATTTACAAATCAAATAAGTTGATGTATGTATAGTATTTGATTGAAATTTAAAAGAGGCAAGGGGTGGCAAAGGGGTCCTTGTTATTTTCCTTTGGAAATAATTTGTAAAATAGATTTTCTTCTACGAGATTTCATATTTAATTCCGTTAGGAAGAACAAAAGAACCATTATTGATTAATTTGGGAAAATTGATAAATAGTTGTCAAAATATTGAGGTTCATTTGCCAATTAATTTTAAATTTAATTTTAAGTTAAATATTTTAAGATGATAATATGAAAACACTACAATACTCTTAATATAAAAAAATAATAATAATAATACACTATTCGCTCCAAAAGATAGTCAAATTACCATATTTAACATACCATTAAATTTTTTATTTTCACATATACACTTAATTAATATATTTGAAATACTCGTTCTTGTAAATTGAATATTGATGATTACAATGTAAAGTTTTACTATTTCAATGATAATATACTAACTTGAACACTAATTTATAGGAGTATTAATTGACATTAATAAATTCGAGAAAGATATAATTGCAAAATACTAATTAAATTAATGAATTAACTATATAAATTAATAATTTGTTAAAAAATAGTGTTCTACCGAGGAAAAAATCTCTCGGTATTCAATTTATCGAGGGAAAATTTCCCTCGGTAAAACCCTACTCGGTAAAAAATTTCGAGGGAGATTTTGCCCTCTGTAAAAAATTTCGAGGGGATAATCGAAGGTTCCTCTCTTCGGTAAATTCCCCTGGGCCTGATAATATATGCCCTCGAAAAAATCGAGGGGAAAACTACCCTTGAAAAAACGAGGTCTAGTTTCCCTCAGAAAAACCAAGGGATATTTACACCTTGGAAACACTGAGGGAAAATCCCCCTCGGAAAAATCGAGGGGTAGTTTCCCTCGAAAAAGTCGAGGGGTAAAATACCCTCGGAAAAGCCGAGGGTTACTATCTCCTCGGTATTCCCCTCGATTTCTTGGAAATATTAAAATAATAATATTCTTAAATATTAATATCTCAAAAACTTAAAAAAATTATTAATGAACAGAAAAATAAATAAACCAATTATTATAAAAATATCTAAAAATTTACAATTATTACATTTGTTCGACAAAAGTATTTAGTAACAAAGTTTATAAAAATATAAACTGTCCTATGTAGGGGGATGCTGCGGCGGGGGTACTACTGCGAACGAGCTAATAGCTCGGCCATCTGGGCGTTTACCTACGCTTGAAGAAGAAGAGCTGCCACTAAAACTCTTTACTGCAGCCACCACCTTCCCGAACGAGCCGGTGTCGTAGTATCGGCCCTTGCTCGACTCGACGACGTCGAAAAAAATACGGTCAGGGTCAACCTCGCTATCCGGAAACTGGGAAGACGCACGTACCTCCTCCAAATGTCGCTCGTACTCCTCCTGAAATACACTCGTTAAATTCTACATTAAAATCAAAGAATAATTTAAAAATAAGAAAGAGACTCACATTAGTATTACTGGATTTTGCATCGATCCAAATGCCATCGTCCTTCCTGTGAGTGTGTACAAAAACCTGGTACAAAAATAAGAAAGAGACTCACATTCAAATAATTAATATTAAAAATAAACAAATAAATAATATATTATATTTTGAAATTACTTACGGTATCCAGAGCATAATCGACCGTAGATCTAGACCCCCCCATGCTTCGACATCCTAGTACCCGGACCAGCAGGCTCGCTCCTCCTGTTCTGGCTGCACTGCTAGGATTTCTTCTTATTCTCGGGCTTATCCCACTTAACCTTCCAAGCCCTAGTTGAAATGCATGATATATAAGGTGATATAAATTACCCGTAATAAATAAAAAATTCTAATTTAATAAAAAAGACATATAACAGAATCATTTACCTCCAGACCTCCTCGTTAATGCATATCAGTAGCTTACCACCATGAGAAGCATTATACTGCTTATACTCGTTTAGCCACTTCCCATACTTGTCCGACATCATTACATTATATGTTTTCTCTATCTGTTGTACAGTATACTCGTCCGTGTCCCAATAACAAATATCTTACAAAATAAAACAATAATTACAATTAAATTGATATATGATTCTCAAGATACAACAGTAAAGATTAATAAATTTGGACATAAAATAATAATTACCTGAAAATATCCCACCAGAATTGACGAGTCTCCTCAGGGACTACCTTATAGCACCACCTGACGAGATGGAGCTCCTTCTCCATAATCTCCCGATGTACGGTGGTCTGCTTGGTCTCTCTGCTATGTAGCCTGTAATTGTGCTTGTGGTTACAAATATAATTTAATAATAACGATAATTAAAATTTTAAAATTATTAATCTACTTACTTATTCCTGATGATATAAACAAGAACTCCCCTCCTTGGTGGGACCAACTCCCATCGTGATGTACCCGCATCGGACGATGTCGGTGTGGTGGTATCCGCGGTCGGTGCTGAATGATCAGTATCAATGCCCACGTAATCATCATTGAAATCAACTAAATGATTAGCCGACCTCATATCCGATCGACCTAGGCTGCTGGATACACGACCTCTCGGCATCTGATAAAATTATCAGATAATATGAGCATTTTACAAAATACCAGCATATATTATATATCAAACGTCTTAATAAATCCAAACATAAAAGAAATTAGTTAAAAAGTGTGTTTTACAATATGAATAACTTACATATACTTCAACCAAACTAATCATCTGATCCGAAACTTTCACTATTAAAGTTATCACCAAACTCATTTTCATCAGTGTCTTGATCTGTATCTTGATTGGTGAGTAACTCTTCTTGTGCATCAACATCTACCTCAACACCTAGTTCATCCACGTCATTATCATTTGGGTCGTGCAACTGGAAGTCAACATCGTCGAGTTGAATTGGATTGTGTGTATCTACAGCTTGGTAGAGGCTCGATAAACTCAAGATTTGATCTCGCCTTGATTTTACACGTTTCCCACCAGTCCAACTTGTCTCGTTTCAAACTTGGGTACGCACAATAGTATACTTATACAGCTTGGGAAGCAAGTACGAAAGGTTCATATCGATTGAACCTACGCTTATGATTGATATCGATAAGCCTATAATGTGGATGAACTTTTGTGTCTGCAGGAGTTGGATCAAACCATTCGCACTTGAACAATATTGTGTTTTTCTCCATTCCGCTAGTGTATTCGAGCTGCACAATTTCTATGAGACGACTGTAATAATCATACTTGGTTGCCCCATAGTTTGACCCTTTAATGCATACTCCACTGCTCGATGTTGCCTTGTTAGATTCGTTCTCCATTGTGTGAAATCAATAACTATTTATCTTACATCCGATTTACATTTTCACACATCTTGATGGACCCTCAGCTAGGCTCCTAATGTTCACGTCGATCACATTGTTCGAACGATCTCTAGCCTATGACATTGAAGAACTATTATTAATTTAGGAAACATATTAGAAAAATATATACGGTAATTATATGATATGCATATTGGTATCGAACGTCTTACACAATGTTTGAACCAATTGACAAATTCATTTTTCAAATTTTCATTGAGCTTATCATCGGTAACGTTTGGTTGGAGACGTTGAATGCTTTTTGTGTAAATACTACATCATTCGTTAGACAATTGAGTAAAAAAATATTAGTATATATATACACACACACACACACACACACACACACACACACATTTACAGTATAAATTGAAAAGAATATTCGTACCTAACATATTCTTGGACCTCCTCACAATTTAGCAATACGTATATCCTTGCGGCGTTGTATTCTGGTCCGGTTAGGAATATTTTTCCCTTTGTACCAAACGTCTCTCCATATTTCTTAAACACTGAGGGATTTCATCAACGTCATCCACACCATTCTGACCGTCGTCATTTCTAGGCAAATTTATTTTTTTAGTTAAAACGTGATCTTCAAAATAGTACGAACTAAAAGTTAATGCCTCATTGACCAGTATGCGTTTGCTATCGACCCTTCAACACTCGCCTTATTTTTCATGTTGTTCTTTAGTTTACGAAGATACGTTTCGAACGGGTACATCTATCTATACTGCACTGAGCCATCAATTCTCGCTTCATACGCAAGATGAATGGGCAGATGCTCCATCGAGTCAAATAAACATGGAGGGAAGATCAGTTCCAGTTGACACAATGTTAACGGAATATCACATTCTAGACGACTCATATCTTTGGTGCGAATGACTGTTGATGTGGGATCCTTGAAAAATATGCTCAATTCGGTTAGAGCCTTCCACACATTTGGAGGAAGCAGTTCACGAAAGGTTATTGGTATCAACCTTTACATGAATACATGACAACATAACTCTTCATCCCGATCAAACGCAATTCCTTCTTGTCGACGCAACGCCCCAAATTTGATGCGTACCCATCTGGAAATCAAAAGGATTTGACCCAATTTTATATTGCAGCTTTCGACGGCTTATCAAGTGTGTAACAGGATTTAGGACACTTTCCCGATCCGTCTGGCGCCAGCTCTGAACAATTACAATACTCATTCAACTCTTCCCTTGATTTATACGTGTCCCTGGTCTTCCCTTTGACATTCGTCACCGTGTTGAAAACATTGCCAGTTCAGTGACTTTCAGAAGCCCAAATCTTTCTATCTCTGCCAAACTTCTATCCCAGGGCGGACTTTCGGAGGTGGAGTCTCGACAGATCTTCATTTTTGATAGCGTCGTTTATCCTTTCAAAAATGATGATCGTGTTCAAGGAATTTCCGGTGATTTTCGAACCACGATTGCTTCCCGCTGCACTTAAGAGTGAAGGTGTCTGACCGTTCCATACAGTAAGTACAAGCTGTTCGACCGGCCGTACTCCATCCGGACAACATAGAATATGCACGAAGATCGTTAATTGTCCACATAGGCTGCTCGCAATTGAAAGTTTTGTTTCTTAGATATATCGTACGGGGGAGCCCCAACTGTCCACAACTAACTTAATTCGGCGATTAGAGGTTACATAAACACATCGAGTTTGTCTTTTGGATTTCTTGGACCTGGTACAAGAACGTTGAGGAACATGAACTGCTCTTTCATGCACATCCACGGAGGCAAGTTGTAGGGTGTAACTATGACGGGCGATGATGAATATTGTGCGCCAAAACTTCTAAATAGTTTAAAACCATCTTTACAAATACCCAATCTCATGTTCGAGTTTCAGAAGCAAAACCTGGATGAGTCTGGTTGAAATGTTTCCAAGTTTTTGAGTCGGATGGGTGGCGCATAACATTCTCTTCAACCACGTGTTCAACATGCCACCTCATATCTTTTGCTATAGCGATGCGTACAACCTCTGCAGACGAGGAGTTAACGGAAAATATTACATCTTCTTGTACGCGACGCAAGCCTTCCGTCGTTTTGTTTTGCCTTGATGAACGAGTTTAAACCGAGGTTCATTGCAAAATTTGCAGGTTGTCAAATCAAAATCGTCTCTCCAGTAGATCATACAATTATTCTTGCAGCAGTCTATCTTTTCGACCGAAGCCTATACCCCTTCGCAACTTTTTACTGTTGTAGAAGTTATCGCGTACGAGATTGTCTTTCGGTACAATCTCCTTGATTAATTCACTCAGTTTATCATAACACTTCTGAGACATGTGATTCTCTGACTTCAAATTCATGAGATGGGAAACTAATGACAACTGAGTATGTCCCTCGCACCCCGGATACAATGGTTGATTTCTAGCTTTCAACATGTCGTAAATTTCTTGAGGCTCAGGGTTCAACGACTCTTCCATATCGGCAACCACGTCAAAATCGGGACCAGCTGCATCTTGAGCCATATTAATGTACGCGTTTGATGATTCTTTAGAAGGGATGTAAGAGGGTCCTCCAGCATTAAAATTGTGATGGCGTCCAGAGGTGGAAGACCGACTTTCTTCGTGGTAAATCCATCTATAGTAATTCGGTTCTAACCCGTTTCTAACCAAGTGGTACTTAATCTCATCGATGTCAAGAAACCTATTAATCCTACATCTACTATGATTACAAGGACATTTCAACCTCTGTCCGTCCTTATGAGAGGAATGTACTTGCGCAAATTCAATAAAATCCTCGACTCCATCCACAAATTGTGAGGATAAATAGCCGTTGTTGATTCTCTTGTACATCCAACTACAATCGGAACTCATCCTAACATTATACGATTGTTATATTGATTTATCGAACATTGGGCAGCATGAGGGTGGCTAGAAAATGATTGAATTTTTGGTAAGGCCCTATCCTATTCAAAAACGTGATTTTCCAGTAATACAACGTCTCAGTATATGAATTTTTGTTGACTAAAGATTTCGGCAGCATCTCCCTTTAGTTCTCTAAGTATACATATATTGCAGTGCACCCGAGACGCACCCCGTGCCACCCCGTGTGAAACTCACAAGAAAATGCCACTGAAAAAAACTGTGAAGCCGTCGAGAGACGATGTTGGTAAGGGTGTTGATAACACCATGTATAGAAGTATGATAGGGAGTTTGTTGTATTTGACAGTAAGTAGACCAGATATTATGTATAGCGTGTGCTTGTATGCTAGATATCAGTCTAATCCACAAGAGTCACAATTAAAATTAGCTAAAAGAATAATAAGGTATATTGCTGGTACAACTGAACTAGGTGTGTGGTACACAAAAGATACTGGTACTGGACTTGTAAGGTACACTGACTCGGATTGGGCTGGAGATGTGGTAGATAGAAAGAGTACTACTGGGGGATGTTTTTTTCTGGGTAATAATCTAATCTCTTGGTACAACAAAAAGCAAAATTGTATATGTCTTTCTACAGCTGAAGCCGAGTACATTGCAGCTGGAAGTGCGTGCACACAATTACTGTGGATGAACCAGATGATAGAAGACTACGGTCTGCACAGTAGTATCTTGACTGTGCGGTGTAACAACTCCAGTGCCATTGACATATCGAAAAATCCGGTCCAGTATTCTCGAATCAAACACATTGACATAAGGTACCACTTTATTCGAGACCTAGTTGAGAGGAAGATTGTTATCCTTGAGCATATTGGAACAGATAATCAGCTTGCTGACATCTTCACGAAGGCATTAGATTTAGAGACCTTCTCTCGTTTGAGAAGAGATCTCGGTATGTGCATTTTCTGAACCAATGTTGGTTTGTGATGTTGTCACATCTAATATCAACATCAGTCACAACATCTGTATAATTTTGCATGCATTTTTATCTTTCTTTTCATATATAATTCTAATGCATTGAGTCTGATTGAAAGTGCGACAAGGTCCAGTGTTGTAATAAAAGTGATAGCAAAAAGAACCAACCTCTTCAATTGGGTGATGGTTCATAAATTTGGTGAATGAAAATTAACATTGCACAAAATTGGTCCTACTGGGCTGATGGTTCATAAATTAAGCTTTGTATTTTCGGCCGATTTTGTAACTTGAGTTGTGCAAAAAAAGATTTTAAAAAAAGGGGGAGATAATGGTGTAGTGGGTTTGATCACGTAGCCCATTCTAAGGGAGAATGTTGTTTTTAGAAGGAAATAAAAACCGTGTTTCTTAAAACCCAAAAATACGCTGGTGATAAATTAGGGCTCTTTCCTTTTATTTCTTTTCTTCCCTCTCCTTCAACAGTCATTTTTTTAGGCTTAAATACCTATTCTGATTTTACCGTTTGATCACCTTCTCACTTACCCATGCGTTTAAAACTCTCCGGCTCTCACAAAACCCTTCTCTCTGCTTCGAATTTGGTTTGTGTATTTTTGTGTGATTTTCAGGATGTCAGACCAATCCTCACAGTCAAAAGTTCCTGAACTGCCTACCGGCGTTCGCCGTTCCGGCGAACAGGGTCCAGCGCCCATTCCTAAGGTTGGTGGCCTGGACATACGAGAATAAGTTGGTGGTGGTTCCTCTTCCAATCCACCACTGATAACAACATCACCTCCTCGCTCGCCGCCGCTCGGATTTCAACATGTAGTCCCAACTCCGTCACCGGTTGACGCCGTTCCTGTGTCGCAGGTGTTCCCCGGTCAGCCCGGGAATGAAATTGATGTTGATAATTCCCCGGATTTAGCTTTTGTTGATGAGACGTTTGGAAGAGTTGGGAACCATACCCTGAAACGGTCCCGATGCCTGCGCAACATACCACCCGGCGTTGTGCCGCCTGTAGTACCGAAGAGCAAGGCGGGGCCGCGCCGCAATGTGCCGATTGAGCATATGAACCTCACGGAGGATGTCACTGTGATGTCCGACCCTGATGATGAGGATTTTGTTCCTGCTGCTCCGGTTGAGGGGTCCGTGCCTCCGTTTACTTCTGCCCCGAGTCTGCCGGCGAAGAAATTTACTCACCGGAAACAGCTTGTGAGGAAGGCCGACAGGAGATTTAGCCCGGTAAAGGTCAAAGTTTCTCCTAGCTCTACTACAACAGAGTATTCATCCCCTCCCTACACTGTTTTGGATTTTATCACCGGCGAAGTGACTAGCTCATCTAAGCCGCCGACTGTTAGTTCTCCTCCATCCCCTGTTCGTGATGATCAACCCGAGTTTGATCCAGATTTGTTTGAGTATTCCCCTAATTCCTCGTTCGATGTACCTCTTCGAGATATTCTTAATGCTTGCAAGGGGGACAAGAAGAAAAAGAAAGTTGCTGTGAAGGTCAATGTTGCTCCCCATGGTTGTTCATCTATACCGACATCACATCATTCACCGTCTGTTTCGTCCTCCAGCGCTGCCTCTGTTCCGATTGTTTCTCATGCTCCCATGCCGACTTCTTCCGACGCCTGTGCTCACTCCCAGTCCTCCTCGGGCACTCCTTCTCAGACCCCTGAGCTTGAGGATATGGTGCCTTTTTCGGAAGAGTTTTTGACTGATGAGGCTGCCGAGTTGTTTGCCGCTTACCAGACCCGCCACATGATCGCCGAGCACAGAGTCCCGGTTGAGCTATTTGAGAAACACAATCTGATTGCCTATATTTAACACAAAGGTATGTATTTCACCGTTTCCACGGCCATGCCTTTTGTACGAGATGTTGTTGTCGAGTTTTATGCCAATCTTTTACCCTCTATGGTTGATTTGGAGTCTGTCAATTATGGCAAAGTATATGTACGTGGCAAGGTGTTTTCTTTCACTCCTGCTTTGATTGATGAGTTGTTTGGCACTGAGCCATACCGGGGTGACTCGACGGTTGATGATATGAATGAGGTGGTTTCGTTTTTATCTGGTGGTCTAGTTAATTCTTGGGTTGAGCAGCTCCCTAGTACTCGCCTGTCGTCTCTTTATTCTATTCTGCATAAACTTGCTATTTGTAATTGGGTTCCCTCCAAGAACACAACGTGTGTTACGCGGCCTCAGGCCCAGTTCTTGTATAGGCTTGGGAGGGGTATCAAATTTAGTTTTGGCCAGCATGTTTTTGATATTATTGCTAAGTTTGCCACCACAAAGTCTGCGGCCTCGTTGTGTTTTACTTCTTTGATTTTTAGCTTGCTCGAGAACCAAGGGTTATCGCTTCGTCCCGATAATGTGCTCACGGGTGAAGCTGATTGGTTTGCTTTGAGAGGTCAGCATGTTACAGGTGCTCGAGTCATTGATCTGCCGTGGCAAGCCCCTTTCCGGGCTGATGTTGCTAGTGATGTTGGGAGGGGCGATCCCAACATGGTTCGCGTTTCTGCACAAGTCCTTCGTGCCCATGTGGATTCCATTGATTTGTAGATGACTCAGCTTAAGGCTCTTCGTCGCTCTCTCTTGAAGGCCCTTTCGCTTTCTGGTCAAAAAGGGGGAGAAGATGACGCTGCTGAAGATATTGCTGGAGATGATGCTGATGGAGAAGATGTCGTTGCTGCCGAAGCATTGGCCAGTCTTGCTCAGGAAAGAAGAAGGAAGCGAATTCGCTGGCGCAAGAAGGCTTTGAGGAAAATGATGAAGATGAAGAAGAGGAAGCGCAAAGATAGGGGTGAAGGAACTTCGACATCCCCTCGTCATTCGAAGAGGGTTCGAGGTCAATAAGTTTCTTTTTTTGGTTTGTTTTGTTTTGGATAATGATTTTATGAACACTGTTGGTTTGTACTGTTGGGATGATTCTTAACAACACTGGATGTTTTGTTTAGGGTGAGTTTTCTAACTTAGGGGGAGTTAGTATTTTTATTTTTCATTTGTGTTTGCGTCGTAGTGTTTTGTCCAGAAAGGCAAAAGGGGAGATTGTTGAGAAATTTATTCTTGGTAATAATTTCTATTTTGTTATTTGCCTTTCTTGGGCACAAAATAAGTTAGGAAACTAGATTTAGGAATGTATTGTGTTTCCCAATTTATGTTTAAGACTTTATTAGTTTCCTAAACTGTGTTTAGGATTTGTTTTGTCTTATTTACCAAGTTTAGAATTTTAGGATTATCTATTTAAGACAAGAGAATCCTAAAGATTAACAACAACTTTACGCACGGGATTTTTGCAAGGAAGAGAACGACACAAGACGTGTCGCACGAGCAAGACGAAGAACACGAAGACTACTTGGAGCCATTGTTCGATATTGACAAGTTATTTGAAGTTGCGTGACTAACGGAGAAGAGCTTGATCAACCTAGGCGACAAGTATTTAGTATCATGTGTTTTGATACTTTAGTTTTCATATATTACTTAATATTTTTGTATTGATCGAAAAATAAGAAAGTAATATAGTTTTCAGATTTGTACACCCAAGTTCACAAGTACTCTTGTGAACTGAATTTATTTTATCGTGTTCTTAAATTTATTTTTCACTGCATATTATTTATTTTACTCTGTTTGAGACTTATTTTCAAAACCATAGACCTTCAAATTTTATAAAGGTGTTGAACTTTGTGCATTCTAGCAATTTATTATTAAATATGAATAAGATCTGCAATTTATCCTAAACCTTATATGTGTAGAAATAGTTTTATGGATATAAAATTACGTTGACATGAGATATGATATCATCAATATGATATTTGTTAATATTCAATTTTTCAAAAATTAAAACTTATATATAAATTTGTTATTTGGGCAATCTATATATATATATATATATGGATTGTAGGTCTACAATTTCATGTGAAGATAAATTTTTTTCTCCGCACAATGAGCAAATGATAGTGTAAGTATTAATAAAATATAAATATTAAAATGATGTTGAAGGGGTTAGTATGTAAAATATAAATGCATACCTAACAGAATAAATTTAATTTTGAATTTCAATTGAAATTAAGTATGACATGAATGCTTTCAAAATTAATGTTTTTAGCAACATTTGCTTTCAGAGGCGGTCTTCCCCTTTTTTTATTTTCGAATTAGTTGATCTTTTTCCAAATCTATTGTTGTTGATGTCATAGTGTTTATTCCACTTAGTGTTGGGTTTGCACTTGTATTTGTTTACGCGGTTTCTGAGATATTAACAAAATACATTATTTTATGAGATCAACTCAAATAAAAAAGTGTTGAATCGTAATAATATTTTATAAACAACACGTTGATAGACAATAAAAGTAATATCAAATTATATTGTATTTTGAATTTTTGTATAATTTAATTAAATAAAGTGATCAATTTATTTTTGAGAAAACGTGACGAATTTGATATGTTGGATTCGAAATGAAAAAAAAAAATAAAAAATTTTTTTAAAAAATAACTCAAAATGAAAATCAAAATAACATATAAGTGATTATATATATATATATATATATATATGTATATACATATATATAATATATATATAATAACACTTATATGTTATTTTGATTTTCATTTTGAGTTATTTTTTAAAAAAAATTTTTATTTTTTTTTCATTTCGAATCCAACATATCAAATTCGTCACGTTTTCTCAAAAATAAATTGATCACTTTATTTAATTAAATTATACAAAAATTCAAAATACAATATAATTTGATATTACTTTTATTGTCTATCAACGTGTTGTTTATAAAATATTATTACGATTCAACACTTTTTTATTTGAGTTGATCTCATAAAATAATGTATTTTGTTAATATCTCAGAAACCGCGTAAACAAATACAAGTGCAAACCCAACACTAAGTGGAATAAACACTATGACATCAACAACAATAGATTTGGAAAAAGATCAACTAATTCGAAAATAAAAAAGGGGAAGACCGCCTCTGAAAGCAAATGTTGCTAAAAACATTAATTTTGAAAGCATTCATGTCATACTTAATTTCAATTGAAATTCAAAATTAAATTTATTCTGTTAGGTATGCATTTATATTTTACATACTAACCCCTTCAACATCATTTTAATATTTATATTTTATTAATACTTACACTATCATTTGCTCATTGTGCGGAGAAAAAAATTATCTTCACATGAAATTGTAGACCTACAATCCATAATACATATATTATATAATATATATATATATAATCACTTATATGTTATTTTGATTTTCATTTTGAGTTATTTTTTTAAAAATTTTTTATTGTTTTTTTTTTTCATTTCGAATCCAACATATCAAATTCGTCACGTTTTCTCAAAAATAAATTGATCACTTTATTTAATTAAATTATACAAAAATTCAAAATACAATATAATTTGATATTACTTTTATTGTCTATCAACGTGTTGTTTATAAAATATTATTACGATTCAACACTTTTTTATTTGAGTTGATCTCATAAAATAATGTATTTTGTTAATATCTCAGAAACCGCGTAAACAAATACAAGTGCAAACCCAACACTAAGTGGAATAAACACTATGACATCAACAACAATAGATTTGGAAAAAGATCAACTAATTCGAAAATAAAAAAAGGGGAAGACCGCCTCTGAAAGCAAATGTTGCTAAACACATTAATTTTGAAAGCATTCATGTCATACTTAATTTCAATTGAAATTCAAAATTAAATTTATTCTGTTAGGTATGCATTTATATTTTACATACTAACCCCTTCAACATCATTTTAATATTTATATTTTATTAATACTTACACTATCATTTGCTCATTGTGCGGAGAAAAAAATTTATCTTCACATGAAATTGTAGACCTACAATCCATA
>BMAC01000302.1:694412-704762 GCA_014905375.1 Phtheirospermum japonicum | reverse complement strand
TTATGATCAATTTATTGATTTAATCAAAGAGATCGTGCCAGAAGACAACAATGTTGCAGATAATTTCTACGAAAGTAAGAAGTTGTTGAGAGGTATAGGGTTACCGGTAGAGAAGATAGATTGTTGCGTCAAGAACTGCATGATTTATTGGAAGGATGATTTGAATAACTGACCATGGCTGAAAACAGGCTTCTTCAGGAAAATTCCAACGTGAGAGAGATATTGTTCTTGAATTTTGTTGATCATCATAGCATATGACACGATCAGAGGAAATTATCATCGTTGGAACTTGAAAGGGAACCTCGAATTGGATGGTGTGACAGTCATTCTAAGGATTAACAACAATTCACTTGCATTGCTTCCTATACGTTGCTATATCAAGGGTGACCAATCGTATAGGTTTACAAATATTGATCGACGATAATGAGAATAAACATGTTAACAAAACTACAAATATTGTGTATAAGGAAATTTATCATAATTTGTAAAGTATATTTCGTCTAATAACAATCCTTTTATAAATTAGGTTATATCATTTTGAATACTATTCGATCTTTAAATAATATTTAGATGATTTATATATAGGGAGTAGTTATGGTAAAACCATCTCTGTTGTGAGAACCAGTGATGGTTTTTACCGAAATATACATACATACAGAGAGATATATATAATTTAAGTATACATATATACAATTACTTATTTAAATATTTTAATATATTTTAAATAATTCTTTTTCTTTTAAATAAAATAAAATATAAAATTATCGTGTAACGCACGGGTACAGTACTAATTGTTTATGATGACAAGAACGGGTATTAAAATATATAAAATTTGTGTTATCAAATATCTGCCACCTAAATTAAGCCTGACTAACAAAAATAATTAGATTTGGTTTTTAGAAGTCATAAAGTTAGAATTAGAATGGCATGTTTTATGATCTCGTTTAATTCTCACAAAAAAACAATTAACTGTCATATTCAATGTGATGTTTCGTTACCCACCACACTGATTCTCTATAAGTAGTATAAGCATGTAGAAAAATCAAACCTTTTTGTTTACTGTATGTCTCAATTTTTATATGCTTGAATTCTTACTTAATATATGAAAGTTTCTTACCTTTTGACAAATATTATTTGCTTGATTGCAATAATTTTTTGTTTGATATGCAAATATAGTTATTTATTATTTACTTATTAAACATAATTTTTTTCTTTTTTCTCCTCCCAAGAAAAATCTTACTTGACAGCGAATCATTGTATTTATTTCTTACTCAATTTTCAAAAATTTTATTTTATAGTGAATTTTTTTACATTATTTTCAAAAAAGTAAGAATTATTCTTACTTTATGTCTCCCAAATAAGAAGATTTATTGCTTAATCATCAAAAATTTCTTACTTTATATCCTAAAACGCAAGAAAAATTCTTACTTTATATTCGAAAAAATAAGAAAATTTCTTAATTTATGTCTTAAAAAGTATATATATATTTTTTACTTTATGCCATGAAATGTAAGAAAACTTCTTACTTTATAATAAAATTCTTAGTGTATGTTTTTTGGGGCACACAGAGGGGGGAAAAAAAAAAAGAAACTCGCCAGAATTTCTTTTTTTGGGTGGGTGGTCACCAAAAAAATAGCAGGCGGTAGGGCCCTGGTGGCGGGGGTGGAGTGGGGTGGTAGTGGTGGTTATTGATATTATTATTATTATTATTATATTTTATATTATATTAATATTATTATTTTAATAAGGATAACCTTGTAATTGTTTTATTTAGGGTTAGACTATTTGACAATTATATAATTACTTGATGTACTTGACAAAAATATTTTTCTTATATATATATGCGCGTGTTTGCGTATAGAAGGTATTACAATTTTATGGAACCTAAGATTTTAGGGATAATGACAAAAATATCAATTTTTCTTGGAAAAAATGTATTTTTGCCTTTTTATCCCTAACTTAAACTAAATCAATTGAAAGCTAAATTTTTTATTACAATAATAAAAGTTAATTTTTTTGATTTGTTTGAAAAATCGACCACTTTTCACTACAAAAGTGATTACAAAATTAGCATCTATTTCAACCAAGTTGTATCGAGTATGGAAATGAAACACAGTACATGTATGAATGCTATTGATAGTGCAAGTGATCTATAGATTGAAAAGAAAAAAGTTTAAAAATGGAAGGTTATAAGAAAATAAAAATGGATAAATAGGTGGAAATTCTCAGTCTTATAACATTAATCTTGCATCTATATAATGCATAGCATGACCTCAAATTGCAGCATACTTTAAGTTTAGTTGTGGATGGACGATCCATCAAAAGTTTCACGATCAACATGCACAAATGTAAGACTTACATTATCATTAAAAAAAAAAAAAAACAATGCACTGCACGTAAAATCTACTTCAAATTATCATTCTTCAAACACATGGAAGAAAACTACTTATTGAACTTCTTATTCCTCTTCAACTCATCCTCCATTTTCTTCTTTAAATTATCTTTCTTCAAAGCAAAAATCAACAATCTCATCCCTCGTTTAAAGAACGTTGTTTGTTCCGCACTTCCTCTTGTCTGTACAAATTGATTATGTCCCATCTACACATTACAAACAATACAAATTAAAGATTTGTAAGATTTCACATAAAACTCTTGATTATCTCATTTCAGAAATCTCAAACACAATAAGAAATAATGAATATCTAAATTACATTTACAATCATGTCATTACCAGCAAGTTCATTTCACTCGAATGAATTTCGTTTACAATCTGGCGAAACAGAGAAACAATGAAAGCGAGATGGCGAGAACTTTGCGGTGGTAGCGCGATGGTGTTTCGGCAGAAGAATTCGGAACGGACTAATTGGGCAAGAAACGAAGTAAAAGAAAGTGAAAATTAGGGCACAAGTATGACAAAAAGATGGAGATGGAGATGAGAAATAGGAATGACTATGAGATTTTGTACGGTGTTTGGATTGTATGTTAGCTAAAATATTGAGTTTGGACTACAAATTTTTATATTCCCTCTGGTTCAAAGTAAAAGACGTTATGGGTGCCTTTAATTGTTGCAAAATGTAAGTCGTTTTATATTTTTTTAGGTAATTCATTGGCATTTATTCCAAATTTACCCTTCATTATATGTATTAATTATTTTTACTTTTCCACTAACCACTGCATGAAGACGTTTTATTTTCCCACTAGCATTAATTAATAATAGATGTATTAATGAGGGGTGTGTATGACATCTTTATCAATTTCTTAATATGCGTGTTCTAATCCCAAACGACTTACATATTGAATCAGAGGGAGTAGTGTTTTGGCCCAAGTTAGTCATCTCATGAAAGACACTACCTTTTAAAATTAAAGTTTTCTAATTTATTTATATTTTTCAAAAATAGAACACACCCAATCATTTGGTTGAATATGGATCATAACCCATAATTATAAAAACCAAATTCAAATATAGAAATTTAATTTGCTTAGTAACCTTCTACAACAAATTGGATGAAATCATGAAACCAAACATGAAATTATCTTTGCTTATCTACGAAATATTATTTTTTATCAATTCTTTATTTTTAATTAGATCTTGTAAAAGAAAAAATATAAAAGAAGAAGACATAAAGGAGACAGTATAGATTAGGGTTCTCTTATTTATCAAATACTCATTTATATTGAGAATCAAATACATATTTCCATAATATATAAACAAAACAAATACTTAAATTGTCCTTTATCAGTTACTTGTTGACGAAAGCACACTAATTGTGTTTTTCCTTCAACACTCCCCCTTGTGACAAGTCAAATGGTGAAATGGTATTTTATTGTTACCTCGTTAATACCTTGCGAAGTAACAAAACGCAATAGGAAAAAATAAAACTTGGTCTAAGAAAAAAGAGTACAACACACCTATGTTGAGACTCCCCCTGAAGTCTGCACTTCTCTATGATATGTACATCTATCAAGAGAACTTTGAAAGTGATATATACATCTATCAAGTGAGCTCTGAAAGTCTTCACTCCCTCAATTCACTTTACTCTTGAGAAAGTTCATAATTGCTAGTTGTATAAGAATTGTGGTTATATGTTTCGTATTATCCCCTTTCATGTACTCTACTTTCATTTGTTCGTTGCAACTTGCATCGATAAAGTGAATTATTCAGTGGTATAATTAAATCCACTATTCTCAGAGATATGTTTGAGTATAACAATGATCAAAGATCTCATAAACTACTACATGTATGATAATGATCTCTTTACATGGATCAAATGGGTAACCAACATCAATAATACTATATGGTGTTTCACAATAGGAATTAAACTCAAAATTTTATGTAAGGGTTACAAGACCATCAACAGTCCCAATTATATTTATGAATGGGAAAAATAAACTCGCGCTAATAGTTTCTTTTAGGTATAATTTTGATTCCATTACAGTGACATTGTACTTTTTTGAGTTAAATCAAGATAACAATATTGAGAAATTAGTATTTGGTCAAGTGTATTAGTAATAATACAATAATGCGCATATTGTACATAAGTAGAGAATTTGAGCTCCCACCAGTTCTTCATCATTCCACTGACGAAATTGATCTTTCCTTATATATTCACTTTGACCAATCATAGGAGTGCTAACATATTGCACTTATCCATGTTTAATCGCCTGATCATCTTTTAAATATATGCAAACTGTATAATTTAGTATTCCACAAACTCGGGTTTTAATTTAAAGCCTTGACCAGACCGAATTTTCCCATAATGCATTATCTCAAATTAAGAATTCAAGTAGCTAGTGGTTTGTCTTATTTCATTAAGAGTGCATATTATGTTCATATCATCGACATATATAGTTACAACTGAAAATTCAAAACTTGTTTTCTTTATAAATACGCAAGGGCATATATTATCTTTTCCCAATTAAGTAGTCACTTAAACGGTTATACCACATCCTCATAGATTGTTTCAATCCATAAAGTGAGCATTTCAATTTAATCGCAAATGCACTCTGTAGCTTAGATTCACTTGCCTTGGCAAGGAAAGACTAGCAAACACTTTTGTATATATATATATTTAAATCATGATCCCCATACAGATATGATGTAACCAAAAGGTATAAGTTGCATTCTCATTCTTTGGAATTATAACATCTATTATAGGAGAGTACATATCCTCATTGTCAGTTTCAAGGCATTGTGAGAAACTTTGTGCTTTATGTTTAGATTTGCATCTGATGCCTTTATATTTCTCATTACGCTTTTTGACAAAACTTTATTTATGTCTTACAGGCTGTACACTTGGTGAGACTAGCACTACCAGACCAAATACATACCTTGTTGTCAGTGAATTTATTTCTACCTTGATTAATTCTTTATATTTAGGCCAATGTGCTCTTTGTTGACATTTCAATAGATATTATTCGATATCATTGTGCTCTATGATTCCTTGAGAAAGAGTGTATGTATCATAAATGTGTGTGGAAAATCTTTCCATCAACTCATATAAACTTTCATAGTACATTGAGATTTCGTTATTCTCCGAAATCATATTAAACATCGGAGCGTCCTCTAGTAATGGTTCATGGGCATAAATATAATCAGAGTTAATCTCATGAGAGTAGTTATATTCATTTATGACCAATTGAATTCTCTCCATACATGTCCTCTTATTCCTTGGGCGAGTATTGATCGAACCAAGTGATCTCCCCCTGTTCCTTTTAGAAGTCATGGCCTCAACCACACCTTCACTAAGTATGGTTGTAATGTCTTAATCTGCGATATTCTCCCCCTTATGAGAACTTTTAACCTTGCAGACACATTTATAGCTTGTATATACATGATCTAGTCACTTTAGAAATTGAGTCTTTTATACTTTGAAGATCAGTCATTTACTTTACTTTACTTTCACTTTACATTGTGAAATGTGGGGATCGGAATGAGACAGGGTGTGAAACAATTCCTGTCATTCCATTTAGAAAATACTTTTTTTTATCTCCCCCTAACGACGGGAAGACTGTCTCATTAGAGTGACAAATCCATAGATTTAGCGATAAAGAGATTGCCTGTATAAGGTTTCAAAGAGCGGATAATTATTAGAAATTCATATCCAACATACATACTTTATCATCTTTAGAAACCCATATGAATGCATTGTGGGGATGCAGTAGGTATATATACTACGTAACCAAATATGTGTAGATATGAATTATCAGGCTTATATCTAGTTACCAACTGGTACGCAAAATATTTGGTTAGCAGAGTTTCATAAACGAACAAGTAAGAGTTGCATGCAATATTGTATCACCCAGTGCAAAGACAAATATATGGTGCATATAAATATTGTCTTAGTCACCATCTATATCCTTTTTGACGGTGTCTTCTTTGAGACCTTATTGTATTTCACATTAGGGTACAAGATGCATTACATCAATCTTGATTGAAATGCAATAGACGTAAAATACTTTTGATGTAAAATCTCTAGCATTATAAATCTTGGGTGTTTTATAAGGGTGGTGAGTTCTCAATCATACTAAATGTTTTAGGAGTTTTTCAAGTGCAATATTTTTATGGACAATACATGCCGAAGTATCGACCGAAATTATAAAATACTTGAATGGTTCGCATTTGGAATGGTTATGTCCATATGTCACCTATATCAATTATGAAAATGGAATATTATACTTTGAATCTTTAGCATATGCATGTCTCAATCATACAATTTCGCTAAGGAACAAGTTTTGAAAAAATGAGTGATATATCTTTAATATATGAATGTATGTAGTGCTTCTAGTACTTTAGAATGCACTGGCTGTAATTGAAAAATATTTAATCGGCACTATACTGTGTATCGGATTTCTATCTCATTTTGTATTTCACTCAAAATAAAAGATGTCCGTATTAATTTCTTATAATATGGACCATCATATCACGAGCAAAGTATCCACGTCAGTCGTGTCAAAACTTGAACGAGTCAATGTCCACAAGTTCTTTGTTGGTCTTATCTTATGATTCAACAATCGAAAAGTAGTAAAGTAAAACTATTAGATTGACTCACTAATTTCTCTAAAATATAATTTCTTCCACATAAATTAAAGGTATATTCATTCTCATAATATATTTCTTAATGATAATCATCAACATGAATATCATCAAACTTAACAAGGTTCGTTTAGCTATTGGTCCATACTGAGCTTTTATGACTTTAATCAATGTGTCACTATGCATCAAGAATTTGTCACATATAAATATCAACTCACTGAATAATTGTCTATTTCTCGACAAATTTTCACATTCTTCAGAGATATTTGAACGACATACTTTTCATTCTAACATTTTACATTATTTGCTAGATATGATATATCTTAATAGTATTACTCTTGAACCTTGTATGTGAATATGTGGTAAATACTCAATTACATTCAATATTTCAGAATGAGATTCAGAATTTATCAATAAGCTATAAAATAATTAAATTTGGCCACATCAAATAAAATTAACTCAAAATAAACTTTAAGGCCAAATACAATAGTCTAATGATAATGATTCATTATTCTTTTTCAAGTTCTTTGTAAAGTAAGAAACAAACAAATTTCATTAATCAAAATAGTAGATATCCATTTACTAAGTAAGGTTATTGGGAGAACCTCCATGACTTCTACCACGACCAATAAATAACATGAATTCTCACATATCTTACCTTGTGGTTCATTCTTTCCACACAAGTAGGGATCAACATGTCTCTTTCCTTTTACTTTGAGGTTATTTCCATTATTCATATAGATCCTAGTTAGCCTAAAGAAATTTCATTAACCAGAGGTCTAACATTGGTAATACAAAGAATAATGTCATGTCTCTCAATGATTTATTGTCATAATTAATATTATACAAGTGCATCAGTATATTTGCTCAAGTGGAAAAAATAGAATGAGTTCGTATCTCTCAACTACTTATTGACATTTAAAGTGACTTTCTTTTAACATATGATAAGACATGTTTTAGTTGCAACATATCAAAGTCATTGACCCCTATTTACCAAGCAAATGTGTTTTTTTTTCCACTGAATTCTTAGGTTTGGAAGTAGTGCTTATAAAATTGCCATAATACTCATTTAGAGCACATCCCAAAGTTTATTGAATTTTTTTAACAAAATATACTTCCAATATAATATTTGAGGTCAATATGAAATCTCAAATTCATTAGAGAATTAACTTTGACTTAGTCTGACGGTTCTTTGTCAGTTGGGAGTTGGTGGATGATATTATTATGGAATTGTAATACATCAAATGACTGATGATAGTACTCAATTCCTTTTGAGCCTAATATCTTGAATTTAGATTGAGCTAGTTCAGTTAATTTCTTTAGATAATAGATTTGAAGAATATAAGTCATACTCTTTCTTAAATATTTTGTGAATATACTTTGTCACAAGACTTATTTATACAATTTTATATCATTCATGAACTTTCATTATCATGAAAGTATGCAGTAAAATCAATGATACATATATTGAAAGTAGCATATAAAATCACAGTATTAAGAGAATTACCAACATTCATGAAACTATCAATTCATCGAAATTCACAATTAACTAAACATATTGGAAAAAATCATGATTAATCTCTCATCTAATCATGTAAATAACTTCACTTACGATTTCTAAGAGCATAAGTAATAATATATTATGTACTCTATGAATATCATTAAAGTATTGTATAATTTCATGATTGTCAAAATTGTAAGCAGGCACATGATTTTAATCACAATTTAATCATTATATTACATATATATCATGCTTCGTATAAGAACTTGAATTGAGGGCCAATACACATCATGCCACATTTCCATATAAATAAATATTCATTATTTGCACTTAATAAATAATAGGATAACTCGAATTACCTTGGACGAAAGACACGATTCTTTCCAAGGGCATTACTTGAATTTTATTTTTGCAATAAGTTTGTCCACGACATGTTTCTGATGTCAGAGACCTTGAAACATGATCTCATTTAATCACTATGTGTTTTGAACATTATATCCAATATTTACCTTCATCCAACGATTAGATTGTGTGTAATTCAAATTTAAAAAAGACTGGGCAGACTACTTCGGGAAACAGGATCAATTATATTCAAAATTCATTTCGAATTTGAAGTACCTCAGATTCAGATCTCCACCTTTCAAATTAAACTTCTATATGTTTGAACTAATATATCCAATTCTTGGTTTGATCCAACAATTTGATTGTGCGGAATCTTATTTTGAAAAATATTGTACAGAAAATTCTAAAAACAAATTTTGCTTTGTTTGAAATTTAATATATATTGAATCAAATTTAGGGTAGAAATAAAAGAAGAAGACATAAAGAAAACATATAAATCAGGGTTCTCTCATTCATCAAACAAGGTATCATGTTTCTCTAATACATAAACATAATAAATACCTAAATTGTCTACATAAAAATAACACATACCTAAATTGTCATTCAAAATGTTTTTTATAATTAAATTTATTTATACTGAGATTTCAAAAGAGACGCTGTGAATTTCTTTGAGCAAGCTTTTACATGAGTGATCAACCTCTATTTACAATATAGGTAACTTCATTATATGACTATGATTTATTTAATCTAATGACTAATCTACCAACTATTTACAATATAGGTAACTTCATTATATGACTATGATTTATTTAATCTAATATGACCAAATTCATCTACCAAACTTATTTACTAAATTATACACTCACAAATATTTTACAAACAGTTTAAATGAGATATGATTGTCATGTAAGAAACGATCGCCCTCATCTATCTCAAGGAATCGCCGATACAAGTACACCAACAAGATTTCACATTAAATACGATCTTGAAAATTAAAACATATGTTAATATTTAATAATCTAAGTAGTTGCCTTCAATTTTGATCGAATATCTTTTAAAATTTTGCACACTTAGTTCGATTTTGATTGAATTGTGTGCTTTTACCATGATTGTTGAATAGGACCAATGGATGATTAACTTATGCGATTTGGTGCAACAATTGGCACATCAAATCATCAAAATTGACATGTAAGAAATCGGATATTTTAATATTAGGTGGAAATTTTTGGCGATTCACCAAAATATTCTTTGCATGTTTGAACTTGAACGGTCATGATCAACCATTTCTGGTAATATCACACAACCAGAATCAAACGTCGAAAAGGACGCAAATTATCTACTTGTATATTCATGTGTTTTCCTTTTCACATAAGATGTGAATTAATATAGACGGCAAATACTTGGGTGAGACCGGTCTCATAGTATGAGACCAGTTTTTATCATACCCATCTATCTAACCCATTTGCTGCCCGAC
>BMAC01000302.1:632525-673143 GCA_014905375.1 Phtheirospermum japonicum | reverse complement strand
GGTTTCGAATGAGAGTTTGGTAAATTGGGAAAGGTGAAGCGATTATAAGCTTCGGGTTTTAGAAGGTAGGATTTTGTGTTTTATTGATCACGTTTGATCGTGTGTTAGCCACTATATCCAAATATTTTACACCTTACCAAAGAGCCAACATTACAACCCACAATAAAGACCTCTTTCGATTCCTATTTGGTCATGTACTATGAGCAATTTTGAGCGTCCGATTTGTGAAATCTTGACAAGGTGCATGTATTGTCCGATTCGAGCGTATACACGTCCCATATCAAACACTTGAGCGAATTGAGTGAACACCCTCAAAATTTCCAATTGTGAGGAAGTCATCGATTTGGCTTGCATTTGAGAACGAGTAATACGAGCAATACTTGACGATAGCGAGTTTATATTGATAATTCCATCATATTTAATAAGGATAAGCACAAGGATTTTTCTTTTCGCATAATGTTCATTGCATGTACATTCTCGATTATTTTCGTTGTTCGAGGACGAACAAACTGATAAGTGTGGGGTAGTTGTTTTGCATGTAATTGTCTTATTTTCTCGTGTTCTTAATTAGGGTTTTATATTATTTTTAGTGGTTCTTGAGTCGTTTAGCTTTGTTTTTCTAGGTTATTTTTCTTATTTTAGGGTTTTGTGTTCTTCTTTTGGTTTTATGTTTAATTGGGTTAAATGGTTTTAATTAATCTAAGGTTGGTGAAATTCTTGGGTTTTTATGTTGAAAGGTCTTATTTAATAGGTGGTTTGATGATGTGAATTCAACTAAGGCATGGAGGCCAAAAAGGAGCTCCAAGAGGCAAACATTCTGGAATGGTCGCCATCTCTTGGCATCTCCCAGCCATCCCAGCGCCATCCATCTCCCAGCGCCATCTCTTGGCCATCTTCCCAGTCGTCCCAGCGCCATCTCTTGGCCATCTCCCTGCCGTCCCAGCGCCATCCATCTCCCAGCGCCATCTCTTGGCCATCTCCAAGCCGTCCCAGCGCCATCCATCTCCCAGCGCCATCTCTTGGCCATCTCCCAGCCGTCCCAGCCGCCATCCATCTCCCAGCAGCCATCTCTTGGCCATCTCCCAGCGCCATCTCTTGGCCATCCCAGCGCCGTCCTCGCACCATCTCTGTGCCATGTGCAGCCAGCGCCCAAGCCAGCCGCACCGAACCACACCGAGCCGCACCGAGCTACCTTGAGCCATCCTGGTCAACACGGTCAAAATTGGGTCAAACCCGGGAATTTCAAGCCTTTTTGGCTAATTTGGCCCATTTAAACCTAATTAAATTAGTATAAATAGACTACAACTCTCATTTTTGTAAAAAAAAAACCTCCTCCCAACCCAAGCTTGGGTTTGGGACTTAATTTCTCTCTCTAGATTTAATTTTCAAGCTTTGCCTTGGGTTTGTAAGCTCAAGAAGGATTCAAGTACTCCCTTGAATCTTTAATTTCTTGCAATTTCAATCAAGCTTTTGGATTCTCTCTTTAATTCTAGTAAGCTTTCTTTTAATTTCTTACTTTTTTCTTCATTTATTTTATGCTTTTTGCCTTAGGTACTAGAAGTTGTGCTTGATCTTGTGAATTGGCTATGAATCCTAGTTGAGTGAGACATCTAGATCATAGATCAAGTCCTTGATTTGTTTAATTTCAAGTAATTTCATATGTTTCATGCATTTTTCTTCATTTCATGCTTTTTGTCTTAGCACCTTGAATTCATGATGAAACTTATGAATTGGCTATGGAATCTAGATGAGTGACACATCTAGATCATAGATCGGCTCTTGGATCGTCTTGATTTTGAGTTTTTGCTATGCTTTATTTTGATTTTGATTTTCATGCATAGTTTTAGCTTAAATCCTAGATCTAGACTTCGTTGCTTGTTATTTTCTTTAAAATTTTAAACTTTCCCGTCTATTTTCATTGCTTTATCCATTCATGCTTTCAATTTTAGTCAATTTGCTTTATTTGAGTTTTTATGGATAGTTGTACCTTGTGCTAGCATGCTTGTACTCGGTGAAACATTGCATTTTCTTGCTTATTTTCATTACTTGCTTGCATTTTCATTTAAGGCATACGACCGAGGCATTCTACCAACTTGCACTTTCATTTTCTAGTTTAGTTTAGCTATTTTAATTATTTTATTTTCATTTTTCCTTTATTTTTCAAGCTTAAAACACTTTGATCCTTCAATTAAATCGATTTCCGATAATACCAAGCCATGAACCCGTTGATTCATTTCAACACCACGAAAACTCTTCTAACACCATGCTCTATATAATGTTTAATTCTTCAATTTTTTCAATTTATTATTTTAACCTTTACCTTATTCTGCTTTGGTTTAAATTAGTGTAACACTTATTTATTACTCCCTCCGTTTTAAAATAAGTGTCTTTTTAGAGACTCAATTTTATTACAAATTAACTGTCGTTTTAGAATTTTTTGCCACTTTATTTCTATTTTATTCCCGCTTATTTTAAGAAATATAATCAAGTTTATGGTAATAGAATAACTAAATGTAAAGAATGAAAGTAATTAAATGAGAATATTATTAATTGATTGAGAATGTATTAGTCAAGTATTATGTTCTTTAATTTCAAATAAGAACTCCAAAACGAAACTTATTAAAAAACGAAAGGAGTATATTATCAACATAAAATTAATATTAAAAATTGATAAATTAAACCTTCAAATTATTTATTCCACGTGCAACGCATGGATTTGTAATACTAGTAAATATTAAATTACAGAAATACTAATTAATCTCATCTACTCACATTGTGGATTATGGTTATCCAGTGTTATTTATAATTTGCACAAATAGAACACACTTAATTATTTGGTTAAATATTATGGGTCGAAACCCATAATCAAAAACCAAATTCAACTAAATAAAAAGTTAATTTGCTATACATCTTCATCGATTATAATCGATCATGATGTATATAAAAACATAATGTAACAAGAGGTCTATTTTAAACAGGACACACATTTAAAAAAAGAAAAACGATTATAATCGATTATTTATGTATATAAAACATAATGCAACGTGAGTTCTATTTTAAACAGGACACACACAAAAAAATTTAAAAAAAAAAAAATCAATTAGACTTTCCTTTTTAAAAAACTAGAGTTTGTCTTTCATGATTTGAGAAAAACTACTATCAAAAATTTTTAAATATATATATACATGCAAAACCACAGGCGTGCGTCTGCTTAGAGATACAAACACAAACACGAAGTCCAAAAAAGATGAATTATACTCATGATCAAAAACAGCGCATCATCGATGAAATTAATTTATTCGACGCTGAGATGTCAAAGAGACTAGCTTCCTTACGCAAAAATCAACGCCAAATCAAGTTGTTCGGGATTAATATTATAAGCACTAGTATTGGTTTTTCAACAAGGGGTCATGTACAACAACAGGAGCCTGATGTACAACAAGAAGAAATTATGGAAGCCGATATTCAAGTTAACCGGGCACGTCAACAACATGAGTGAGAAAATTAGTAGTGGTGATTTTTATGGATAAGTATAATAAAATATTGCAAACATAGTATGTCGTTTACGTGCTAGTTTAAAAAAGATTATCTCTTTGGTCCGTTCCAAATTAAGGACGTATTTAATGTGCAATTATGCTGTTTTATGACATTATGCTGTGTGTCTATTTTCTTTTTGTGTGTGTTGTTGTTATTAGTAATAGTATAATAATCGTTGTTATTATTTATTTATTTATAGTTTTATGATGGTAGGGACGGTGCTTATAGATATTCAGATTTATGTTTTGTGTGTTCATATATTCTTTTTTTTAATTGTTTATTGCCTTTGTATTTGAATTTGCGATTAAAATATTACAATTAAATACATACTTATTATAAATGTTTAATTAAGTTACTATTTGTTGTTGACTAAGTATCTTGCTGTTGATGATAGAGGCGTTTTTTATCATTTTGTATTCCATTTTCCAAATATTGATATTATTTAATTTTGTGTTATCATTTTCATATCGAAATATGAATTGTTCCGAGCAAAGTCTTACTACCTCTATTTATTATAACGACTCCATGATATACGAATATGATTTTTTTTATCTAATGATTAAAACCTTTTTTATCTAATGATTAAAATTCATGTAACGAACTTGTCCATCAAAATATACACTCGCTGATTTTAAAAAAAAAAATTAAAAAAATATGATTAGTAGAGTAGGATATTGCCCTTATTACAAGGAATCACCAAAATAAGTACGGTATCAAGATTTCTCACATGAAATTAGGTCTAGCAAGTTATGCATTATGCAAATATTGGAGATTTAGGGTGTGATTGATTGTCCTTTTTGTCTTGTGCATTTTGATTTTATGAGTAAATAGTGGTGAAAATAATTTGAAGGAATGAAAGAGAGTAAATGTAGGGTGTGATCAAATTTGGTTGAAAAATTAATTGTTGTTCACGTGATGAGATTTGTTTTTGAGAAAAAGATTGGTTATGAAAAAAATTTCCAGTTTTTACTTTTTCTCTTTTTATTTTCGAAGACAATTAGTGTTTTCATTATTGAATGTGAAATCAATAGAAATACGTGTGTGTATGAACAGTGGACTTTGCAAAGAAATGAGTAGTAATAATTGGTTCTTTTTTAATGTTGTTGTTGTTTAGATAAGGTTGATGAGAGAATGTGAGAATGAGGTAAAAGTGCATTTTCTGAAAAATTTAATATCCAAATGCAACTTTTAGAAAATTTTAACATTTACAAATGTCAGTTTCAATTTCATTCAATTAGAATTATAAATATATAGATAAAGCAATGCTTTAAATATCTTATTCTGCTTAATATAATTCGGCAATGGCAAAAAATTAAAAGAAAATGAGAAAACCATGTCCAAAACGAAGAGAGAATAAATATAGCCACATGAACATATTTTTTTTACATGACATGATTTAATTTCGACTCTAATATTTTACACACAAAAAACCCTACCAACCCAGCTAACCCCAACTTGGCCTATGCTAAATTACTTGGAACTAAAACAACCAAAAGATGTTAGGAAAGGTAAACTGAGTGATGGCATAATACAACAGTCCTAAATCAGTCGATCCGTATTTTACCGTATCGATATTCGATAATATACTTAGATACAAGCTCTTTCTGTCTCCAGCCCTAACTCAATAAGCTATCTGAATCTTTCCCTTCCAAAACATTAATCATCAGATCGTTATTCTCTGTTCAATGCTTGCCCATGCAAGAAATGACCACCACCCTCGTCTGTCACAAATTCATCAAAACTATAAATACGGCTTCAAGATTTTGAAAGAAAATTAACTATCAAAACCAGAAACTTAATTATAAATAAATAAAGGCAAGGTATACCACTGTCACCATCGCATAAATCTGCAAGCCTTGCAATTGCATCAACAAGTGCTTGTTCGTGCTCCTGTTTTGGCAAAAGCACAAATTATTAAATCAAATTTGAAAAACAAGAGTAAATAGGTTCATTACAAAAATTACCCCTAAGGTTTAGCACAGTTACAGAAAAAGTCAATTATCTTTTAAAATTTACAAATACCCCCTAGACATCTGTTTATTTCACAAATTACCTCCCTCGACTGGTGCATCTTGTAAAAAATCAAGAGGTGTTTTTAAATTTATATAAAATAATAAAAACAAATCTGAAACAGAAAAGTAAACAGAATAATTACAAAAATTACCCCTGAGATTTAACTTAATTAGAGAAAAAACAATTATCTTCTCTTATTTAACAAATTACCCCCCTCAATTGATGCATCTTGTAAAAAAAAATCAACGAGTATTTTTATATCTTAAATTTTTAAAAAATGTTTTTTCTTTGTAACTAAAGCTAAATCTGAAGGGTTGTTTTCGTAATTATCCCGAGTAAATCTAAAGTGCTGACCAACCTTTAGCACTTTCTTTGCCTTGTCTATCTCCCCAGGGTCTTGATGACTAGCACTAAAAACCCTCTCCACCTGCCCAAAAGGTTCAGTTTCAATTAACAAATTATAACACATCAAAAAAAAAAGGTACAAAAATACACCACCATTTTGCGTACCTCCTTAATTAGAGTATCAGTATGAAGCAACTGAATATCATCAGGTCCCTTATTTCCAATGCCGTTCTGTGACGGTGGAAAATCTTTCCTCGGCTGACTTTTGGTCAAACCCCTCCCTCTTCCGGAAGGACCGGAACCTGGAGCGTTATTATCTCGAGGTCGGCCCATTCCACGACCAGGCCCACCATAACCTCCATGTCCATGACGAGAAACTCCAGGGTCTTCACCATCCCATTTTATGTCATCTGGAGAAATCTACAGAGAAAATAGACTGAGATAATTATAGTTTTTATACCTGACAAATTCTAAATGTTGATAAACATTGCACCCAATGCATAAGAAATAACTTGACCATTAACATAGCGTGAGAACTGAATGCAATATTGTTCTATCTGTCTCACATGTTAATAATAATGAAATAACAAAACGGTTAATAAATCCAAAAATGAAAGACAAAAACTTGTGTACGATACCCGTCCAATGGAGTACAATCCTTTAGGCAGGGCCCAAATTTTAGTTTTTCTAGTTTTTCTTTTTAGTTTTTTAGGGTTCTTTTTTAGTTTAGTTTTTCTTAGGGTTTATTAGTTTTCTAGTGTTTATTATATTTTTAGGGTTTCTACAGTTTTTAGGATATTTTTTTTAGGTTTTTAATTTTTTTTCTTTATTCCTTTTTTTATTTTTATTTTTGGGTTCTTGTTTAAATTTTATAGTTAGTTTCGTGGGTTTTTTTAGGTTTTCTATTTTTTCGGTTTGCTTGTTTTTTTAAAATTTAATTTTAGGGGACCTGATAAAGCATGTATACCTCAGATAGGTTGACCCATTCCCATGTTTCACTTTGAGTACCTATGTCATAAACAAGAGCATGTCGACCCTGGAAAACAACACAGAGACAACTTAAGATCTGTAAATGAAAAGGAAAAAAATCCACAAATAGAAGAAGTTAGAAATACCTCCACCGGATTATAATCACTTATCACAGCTTCATAAAAAGTATTGTCGTCAGGCCATCTGGTCCTGACTTTCCTTCCAATCAATGGATCAAACGAACCACCCTCTGCTGGCCCATTCGCATGGCCACCAGAAGAAATGCGGTTATTACCAAATTGACCTCTTCCAGCGGGACCCGCTGGATACTGCATTTTTAACGAAGACGGGCCTGGTGGAATCTGACCAGCAAAGCAAATTTATGAAAAAATAGCATTAGATGAGTTGCAAAATTCTAAATTAGGGTATAACTACAGATACTACCCATGATGTTTGGCCTAATTACAATAAAACCCAATTATCATTCAAAATTATAAATAAAGATAGCAGCTGGGTTTTTCTGTAATTAACTAAGCCTCAAGGGTACTTTTTGTACATAACAATTACATTAGTAAAGAATCTGGTAACTCACAGATTTATGCTTTTTGCTCTTTACACCCATCATGGGCCCACGCTTTGCGGCCGATGAAGAAGGCTGGTTTGTTGCACCCATCGCCTGTGGGTGGAAAGGAGAAGGCCCACCAAACGATTGAGAAGGTAATGATGGGGCCATCTTTTGCTTTTTACGAGAAGCCGAGACGGACGGACTGGGTAATGCATCATGGCCCGCTTGAGCAGAACCATGAATGCCGGGTTGAGGCCCAAAAGACTGTCTCCACTCCCTAATAGTATTTCCAAAAAAATGATAACAAAGAAAAAGGTCATTTTACTAAATTACAAAAGCCACCCTTGAGGTTTGACCGAATTACCCAAAAAAAAAAAACTAACTTTGAAATTTACATGAAGCACCCTTGATGTTACATTCCTCTTACATTTTTCATCTGCCATTACTGGAGCAAACAGAAATTGCTGATGTCGTCAAATATTTATACAAGCACACCCCTCAGTTTTCTAAATATTACAAATAACCCCAAATTGTCAACTTACATATTACATTTACATCCTTCAATTATCCTAAAAATTACAAAAAACCGTACGAAAACTTGGGGGTGTTTGTAATATTTCTCAAGACAATAAAAATGGATGTAATTGTAACACATTTGACGATGTTAGCAAATTCCGTCAGGTCAACTAACGCTTGGGGCAAAATGTAAGCGGAACCACACCTCAGGGGTAGTTTTTTGTAATTATCCCCTCACACACACACACACACACACACGCGCGAAACCTTAATCTTCTGATCGTCTCGTCAGCAGTAACCCGGCTGAGAAGATCTCTATGCTCCTCATTTGATAATCTCAACTCTTTCCTAAGCTCTGTCATTAAACTCTCCTTCTCCTGAAGATAATACATTTCACATATTTTAAAACAGATCGAATAAATATTGCCATATTTATAATTCATATGTACTATATGCAAACAGTACCCAAGAAATGGCATCGGCTTGGGCTTTAAAAGCTCTAAGAACCGAACTGTATGCTTCTTGCTCAAGCTGGTGGAGTTTAGCTTCCATATCGGTGCCATCATACATCCTCGAATACGGGACCTGGGAGCCCATTGCAGTGGGCCTTCCATTTCCGGCAATACGGCCACCTCTAGACATTCTATTTTGATGACGTGGCGGCAAATCATCATCGGTTCCTGCAATTAGCATCAAATTATAATACGAAAGGAAATTAAAATATAAAACAAACACTTTCTTTTTTACACAAGATCAGAGTACATAAAAAGTCAATTGATCAGAATCATGGGTTGACATACCGAGCTTTAAAAATTAAATACATATAAATACAGAGCCAGAATGAAGTTATTCAACGAAATTCAATTTTACACATTATAGGGCTTTTATCAAGTAAAATGACATTAAAACATTGAAGTTCTTTTTCCAATAAGACTTTAATTATCACAAACCACTCTTTTTTTTTTCTTTTTTTTCTTTTTTTGTGTGTGAATTTTAGTAACCTCACTACCAGTAAAATATAAAGAAACCCATACCCATATTCTTTGAGCCCTCATGGATAAATGTCAGTAAAATGACCACATCATGAATCAAATATCGAAATTTGCACAGCAATTAACCAGTTCTAATCAATCAAAGCTTCATTTTGAATACAGAACTAACAAAATTAGAATAAGTTCCTACGAAGATATCATTTGTTTAACTCCCTATTTATATTTTTCTCTGAAAAAAAATCACTTTAAGATTATAGGACCGAGTGGGGCAAATATAAAAAGGCAAGAAAATCAGTAAAATTGACTCTTCAAGAAAGAAATCAAGAACTAACACTCCAAAACCTAGTTTTCCGGAGACTATAATCCTGGTAACTGCAATGTCACTAAAACAACAATGCATTGGATTCGCAAACCCTAACCCACAGAGACCAAACAAAACACTACAAAACCTAAATTACTTGGCCAAAAATTAATCAAAAAATATTATGAATTCAAAATAATTACTCACCACTACTGTCGTACGGTTCGTAGTCCATAGCCAGCGTTTGCAGACCAAAGATTCACAATTTATCGCAGCTCTAAAAAAAAGGGGGTAAACCCTAGAATCAATTGCCGAAATCGCACAAGCGGCGCAAAGAACTTGGAAAGAATTCAACTTTGCCGAGTAACCACAGAATAAACGAGCAACTATGGTTTATGCGAATCGATTTTGTGAAATTGCTTAGCTTTCGAGTGTGTGTTCGTGTTTAGGGGTAGCGGACGTGAAATGTGTTTATGGAATCCGGTTAAGAGTGCCGGGTTTGAGTTCCGCGCTTTGTGATTTGATGTTTTTCTTGTTCGAAATTGTTTTGCCTCGCTTCGTTAAGATTCTCGAACCAACAACCGGGTCAAACCGAAAACACAAAAATCGAAATATTATTATTATTACTTATTATAAAGTTGCAAATTGAATTGAATGAAATTCGGCTCAAAATTAAGAATTAGTGTATGTTTGGTAAGTATAATAAGCTAACTTATGTCTTATTTAGAGAACTTATAAGTTCTCTCTATTAAAATAAGTCTTGTTTGGTTGCATGATTTATTTGAAAAGTCTAAACTTATCTCAAATGCTACTATTACAAACGTTTCAAATAAGCTCATGGAACTTTTTGATTTTAATTGTTAGATGAATATCTAAGAATTTTTTTGGTATTGTGAAATTATTATTATTATTAACTAGATAAATATCTAGAATTACTTTAGTATTGTGCAAGTATTATTATTATTATTATTATTATTATTATTATAATCATCATCATCATCATCATCATTATTATTATTAGCATGACTATAAGGGAAAAAAATTCTCTCCCAATCCGTTAGAAAAGTATTTTGCAATTATTGAAAATTATTTATATAATGAAATTGGTAATGA
This sequence comes from Phtheirospermum japonicum, assembly GCA_014905375.1. Taxonomy (NCBI): domain Eukaryota; kingdom Viridiplantae; phylum Streptophyta; class Magnoliopsida; order Lamiales; family Orobanchaceae; genus Phtheirospermum; species Phtheirospermum japonicum. The sequence continues at coordinate 662,792 of BMAC01000302.1, read as the reverse complement.
AAACATTAATAATTAAATTTACAATCCTAATATTATGTAAAAAGAAATAAAAAAAATAGCATTAACACTATTATTTTAAACACGTACTTTTGTGTAATTTTGTATTTTTTGAGCCAACTTATCATCTAAATTTGCCCCAACTACTGGACCCATGCATGATCACGTCATAATAGTAATCGGTAAGAAGGCTCGGGTTTGCCAAAAGCTTTTATTTACATCAGCTATCAGTCATCACCTATCAGCTCTCAAATAACTTATCAGTTATCAGCTAGCTTATCAGCTTTGTCCGCCAAATATACCCTTAATCGAATCGAATTTCTTGGTTCGATGGGTATTTCAAGGCTATCGTTTAAATTCAGGCTCAGTTCCAACATAATTTGTTTTTTAGTTAACTTAATTCCAATACATTTTGTTATTTTAATTGACCCATTTCCACCAATTAATAATGACAAATCACAAAATTAACAAAACAATAAATAATAATTAGAACTTCACACTTCACACTTCACACTTCACACTTCACAATATATATTAAAGTGTTAAATTAAAAAATTAGTATTAATGCATCCACATATCACAATCTGACTTGCACAAATAAAACTTATCTAAGTTATTGTAATTATCAAACAAATAAAATAGCACCATCAAGAAAGAAAAAGAAAATTATAATTTAAAAAAAAAAAAAAAAGATAGCAAAAATTGCAAGTCAGGTGATAGCACCTGCTCTGACTGAAAATAGCACCATCAAACCGTCATTAGCGGCACTAGCAAACAACAACATCGACAAACAGCAAACAACACAATGTAGAAATAATAAACCACAACACAGAAACAACAAATCACAACGTCAAACAAACAACAACTCTATAAGGTTCGAAACATCACCAAAAGATTAATTGGTGTTTGATAATGTAGGTCCAATCCCCACATTAAGGCAATTATAAAATAGAAAAAGTATAAGAGTTTAGAATTATAATAAAATATTATAAAACAAAAGGGAAATAAAAACTATAAACTTAAATAAATAGTTTTCAAAGTTTTCAAACTCTTCTTGTTGTTCTTCATGCACATGGGCTTGTTTGAACTTTATAATCAAATCTTGTGCACATTTCAAGGCTTCAACAGATTTTGGAGTTAATGAACTCATAAACACATTTAGAACTCTCCCACCTGGTTAATATAGAAGGAAAAAAGAATCAATTATTAACGTATTTAAAAAAAATTTAAACATCGTACAAAACAAGAATATAGAATGCCATAAGGGAAACGAGAATAAAGTATCAAGTAGTAATGGTAATTACCGGTACTAAATGATGACTATGAAGCAACGGTTAAAATTGGGACAGTCAATATATCGCGAGTCATTCTAAAAAGAACATTGAAATATTCCCGCATTAAGCTTCCACACTTCAACACATCAAGATCCTCTGAATTTTAAGATAGCCTCGTCGAAGTAAATATCTACTTTTTTGTTTTTTATTTTGGCCTACCACTTCCACTCTCTAATATTTACTTTTAAATATAGATTTCAAGACACTTATTGCCATCTAGGTAATTTTCCACACAATTAGAATTTAACCAATGATTGCAGAAGTAGAGCTGGAACTTGAGAGGTAACTATCGCTTGATGAATTAGTAAGTGGCTGATACTTATACTTATATTCTTCAAATAACACATAAAGCTTATCATTCACACTTCTATAAAATGCATTGCCCTTTATTGAACCATACATCTCACCCAGAGAATACTGCATGTACTCAAGCTTATCACGAGAATAAAAAGCATTTGCGAAAAAAGATAATTTTCATATTCTCCAGACCCCTACCCACCCTCCAGTACTTGTTAAATCTTGATTTCATAGACGTACCCAAGTCTTTGATTTCAGGATTATCACTCTCTTTCCATTCATTCAAACTGCAACATATATCAATAACCTCATTAAAAATTAGTGAGAAGTAAAATACAAAGAACCAACAATACGCAATGTCATCTCATAAAAGTATTTCAACAAATTTGCAATTTCCCTAACACAAAACCAATCACTGGAAGTTGGAGATATTTCACTATATTATTTGCAAAGTAAGGTTCTTGCTCTTCAAACCTCTCACACGTTTTCTCAAATTGTGCAGTTGTGTTTAACGTCAAATAGGTGGAATTCCACCTTGTAGCCACGTCTAAAGACAACGAGCTCTTGCACTCTATCTCTTCCCACTCGACATAATCTTTGGATTTATTTTTAATTCTAGCAGATAATATATCTCACCGCTTCCCACACACGTTTCACTGAAGGCTTTAATTCCTCTAAGCCTTCAGTAACAATCAAGTTAATTACATGTGCAATATATCTCATCTGAAGGAACTTACAATTATCCACCACACCCACCCCCCAATATAATATTCTCTTTTTTCAAGAAAATAATCGTCGTATCATTTGAAGTTGCATTATCTACCGTAATAGTATATATATTCTTCAACCTCCAATCAAGAGCGCACGTTTCAATCTGTTCCGAATGTAGTCACCTCTATCACTGGTAATAGAAATAAAATTTATGATCTTTTTATGCAAATTCTAGTCATTGTCAATGAAGTAATTCGTAATGCACGTGTAATTAATTTTAATGAAAACCCTCTCGCGTGATGAGATAAGAATGAGCTCAAGACATTTTTAAAGGTGAAGCCAGAAAAGAGAACAAGCTAGTTAGATATAGACCTATCTTGATTAATCAAGAAGATAGAAAGTATATGCAACAAATACTTAAGCAACACATTGACCTTAAGTTAATTGAAGCAGGCGTATCTACATACGACAGTCTGGGGTTGGGGCCTATAACTATAAAGAAATAAAAAGAAGAAAACTAAGATTAGATACTAATGATAAGGGAATTAATAACATCTTGGAATCCGATTGCAAGTCTGGGTTTTACCAGATTAAGATGGAAGAGGAAAGCAAGAAGTTCATAGCCTTCACCTCATCATAAGGACATTATATCTGGAATGCTATTCCAATGAGCCTAGCAAATGCACCTCAGATATATCAAACAAAGATGGATAATGTGTTTAAAGATTATTTCAGTTTCGTGTTCGTTACATTGATGACATTCTCATAGCATCAAAAAATATGAAAGAGCGTCTAAAACACCTTGAAACTTTCTTAAATGTTTGCCACAAATAAGGATTAGTGCTTTCAAGGAAGAAAGTTGTAATAGTTACGAGAAAAATCGAGCTCCTTGGGATAGAAATTGATAAATTTAGAATCATTCTACAAAATTATATTGTGGAAAAGATACCGGAATTTAGAGATATAATCAAGGATAAAAAGAAACTTAAAAGTTTCGTCGGAGTTGTTAATTTTGTTGGGATTTTTATAAATAATTTGGCACATTACAAGAAAGTGTTTAGTCCCCTACTGAAAAAAGACGTTAATATCATATGGGTAGAAGAACGCCAAGAAGGGATTAATCAACTTAAGGAAGTTGCAAACAACTTCTCAAATTTGAAATTTCAAAAGACGATGAAGAACTGGTTCTATACATAGATACAATTGATTATTTATGTGCAACTGTTCTTACTAAAGTGACACCAAAGAGAAAAGTGTCATGTAGATATTGCAGCGAACTATCTTCAAAGAATGAAGCAAGTCGATAGCATATAAATGAAAAGGGGTTCTTTGCAGTTAGAAAGATGTTTAAAAAATGGTCTTTGTTCTTGTTATCTAAAAGTTCATCTTTAAATTGACGTTTCTATACTAAAACCATTTTTAAAAAATAAAATTGAATCCAAATAAGAAAATGCTAGGTTTCTTATATGGCAGGTCGAATGTCAATCTTATGATTATAATATTATTATCATGAAATCTCATGAAAATATTATTGTAGATTTCTTAACTAGAGATGGAGGTATTAGAGATTGATACATCCTCAAAATGGCGAGGCATCTGAGAGAACATCTAGATATGCTTCAACGTAAGTTTAATGCATTGACTCTCAATGCAGAGGTAGCCAAAATGTTATAATGAGCTGATCAGGAAAATATTTTCGATCGAATACGAGGTTTCTTACAGAACAATAAAAATTATGGTCTATAATAAGAATGGTACTTCTCAGGGCTACATCATCAATGCTGAAAACGGAGATACTTCGAGTACAGGACTCTAAACCTGTAGCAAGAGATTCAAATACCCTAGCACAATTTACGTAGGGAAGGCAATATACCCAATTAAAACGGGGATCCGCCCGCCCCTGCCCCAACGAGGATGGAGATTACCCGCTTTAAGTGAGGATGGGGTGAGGACGGGGACGGGTATGAAATTGCGGGGTTTTGCGAGGGCGGGTACGGGATAGAGATAATGTCACCCCCGCTGGTACCCGCGGGTACCCTTAATTGTCTTAAAACCGTATATATTATTACTTAAATATTTTTTTGTTATACTTTGGACTATTTTTAAATGTAATAGACTAAGTGTTTGTTATGTCATTTGAATATTCTTGTAATTTTCTTTCTTTAAATTTAAGTAGACCTAAAGATTAAGACCCATGATTTTTTTAAGTAGTAATAATTGATATGCGGGTGGGTACAAGCGGGTACGAATCGGGTATTGCGCGCAGGGGCAACTAATATAGGGGATGTGGGCGGGGATACCCACTTAATTAAAATCGGGGGGTGGGGGTGGGGGTAGGGATAACTTTTTCAAGCGGGGTCATCCCTATTTACGGATGAGCTGCCTCAAGACAAAATCGAAACTCTAGAGTCAAATCTTGAGTGTACGAGTCAACCCATCGCCTCAGAGGTTAATGAGAAAGAGATCGATCTTATGTCCCAGACAAGTTAATATAAGATCGATACTTACGAGATTTCAAAAACTTCTCATTTTCAAGTCTATCAGCTAAGATGGGAGAAGTTGATAAGCAGAGTAGGAATCATTAGTTAAATGTCTGATTGATGTATCAGGCAGATACTCGAGAGTGTGGATAATTCTAGAATCTCATCGACAAGACGTTAAATGCTGGTATGAATTCAGAGCCCTAGCATCGGTTCATATAAGATCACCAAGTTTATCTGAAAAATTACAACTTGCGAGATGGATACAAGATGCAGTGCACGAGATACGGGCAAATAACCCTCATCTCGCACGGGGTGATGTAATAAAGTTATATTTGTTTAGTGCAGCCCCCGAACCCGTCGGAAAAAGAATATATGAAGTGTACTATTTCATCAAGTTTGGTCGACCAGATACATAGGTCATGAAAAGAATTAATGCACCAGCGTATGAAAGAATTCCGTTTATTGCATCTTTCACGGAAAACGATATGTCCACAAGAAGGGCATGGGGGTTTTGGGTCTGTCTCACGTAAATGGACAGAGTCAAGTTCCCGTTCAAATTCTTTCAAAATAGAGTGAATGGGTCTTTCATATTAAATACAATGACGAGAAATACAATGGGTTTCACAGAAGATCTATTCGAGAAATAGAGAGCTCTTATATAGAGTAACAAGCTACCTCAACATGCCCCACGTGGAGATGGACAGTTAAAATATATCCACAATGCTCAAATCAGATGAAGCCAAAGTTTGGTACAAAATCTAAACAAGACAAGTGACCAGAGACCACCAAAAAACAACGTTTTCCCCGGGGACAGCAAAGCCATAAAAGTAAAAGATTACCCGATAAAGATATACAAAACATGTGACTTTCGGGTCCCCCAGGAACGTGCTTTTGCGAAGAAAAATTCCACCAGCTAGCAGAAAGACAATAATATAAGAATTGACGTATGCAGTGATGTTAATAAAATTACGAGAGATGTGAAGTCCGAATTTCAAGTTCACCAGACTTTTATATATACAGGAGTTTGAGAAAGGAGAAGGCATCGCTCATTTCCTTCTATTTTCTCACTATAAAAACTAGTGTGGTTTTAAGTGTGAAATTCAAGAATAATGAGTATTGTAAATTTCTATTGAGAGTTTATAATAATTTAAGTTTAGGTATCTACAAGTGCAGTAATATTTTAATTCGATTTTGGTAGTAATTGTAGGTCCTATATTTTAAAGGAAGAGATGTGATTGATAAATTTCAAGTGAAATGATCTAAAAAATGATAATTTTAAAATTGATTTTTTCAATGAAAAATTGTAAACAAATATGATTTTAAAATTTTGTAATAGTTGAAAATTGGAAATTGTGAAATGAAAATACTTCCATATTCCTTAATACTTCAGGTTTCGCTCAGCGAATTTCTTCACCCCCTTTAATGGAGATTATCATCACCTTTGTTGAAGGAGAGGGATCACTTATTGCATGAGTCCTGTGAGTCCCTACCTCCATTGAAGGAGAGGGATCACTTATTGCTTGTGAGTCCCTTATTTAATAAAGGCAAACACTTGTGTTATGTCAGATTAACGGGTCATGACCTGTTAGACCATCTGACCCGTTAGTATAATGTATTGGTTTTTTACTGTAAAGTATTAGTTTTTCATAAATATCTGACCCGTGTTATGATGTATTGATTTTTTACTATAATGTATTGATTTTTTATTATAATGTATTGATATGAAATCTTGGCATAACGGATGATCCATTAATTCGGTTTAACAAGAGCGTTGCCCTTTAATAAATGAAATCTAATTTTTATTGGTGTCCCAATTTTGCTATTTTAACTTATTTAAATATATTCAATCGGGGTTAAAGAAGAGGGATCACTTGTTGTATATGGGTCCCTTATTTAATAAATTGAATCTTATTTTAACAAGTGTCCCAATTTTGCTATTTTAACTTATTTAAATATATACAATTTATGGAAATAACTATTAGGTCCAATATGCTTTCATAAAGTTAAAATATCTTTATGATTACATACTTCTCTTTGATCGAATTAATTTCGGGTGAAATGGGTTGCGATGCCACCAATCGAAAAATTATTACTCCTAATTCGTTTACAGACACCCCTCACAGTTTAATTTCTTTCTTTCTTTTTTAAGAAGTTGAATTATAAGTTATCCGACTCATTCAACAACTAATCAACACAACTTTGGTTCGTCTCCTACTCCAAGTATACGAGATAATTTGATTTATAGAGATAAGTTAAAATTTTATGAGTACATATTTAATCAAAAGCCTCTTTTTATTAAGAATTTAAAAGAAAATTTATTAAATTAGTAATCTTCTTTTGGGAAGAGAAAATCTTTTAGTCTCTCATGCAGAAGGCTTGCACTTGTAGATACCTAAACTTAAATTATTATAAAATCTCAATAGAAATTTACAACTATTTTATATTATATATATCTAAAGAACTCATTTACAAACTTATTAATATTATATTATATATTCAAATTAAAATATTAAAAGTAGGCTCTACCACTACCAATTTTCAAATTATTATATAGCTAAAATATATTTAGAAATTATTATCCAAGTATGTAATTTCAATTTTCACGTGAAACCCAATAAATTATCAATTATCATTTTTTCCAATAAAATTTGAAAACTAGAAACACATCAATACATCATCTAAGTTTCCCTGCTCACATAAATCTGCAAATTAAAAGCACCTCAAAAATCTCTAAAATTGCAAATAAGAATAACATTGGCACAATCTCCTAAACTAGTAGTTCGATCAGTGCCCTAGTTACTATGCCACCCCATTCAAATTTCCGAACTATTTGATTTTCCTTCTTCACCAACCTCTGGAATAGAGTGATCACCCTTACTTTGCTCGGCTTCGCCCGTTGATAAAAGCATCGACACCCATTCCAAAAGTTCTTGGCAGTCAATTGATGTAACCATTACCGCTATATTAGTTCGGCCTCTCCAACACCCGATAGCAATAGGCCTAACATCTTGCGAAGAATCATGGTTTTCTGAAGTAAGATGAAAAGGAGTCAAAAGAAAGTCAACGTACTCGGATCGTTTCAGGTGTACACCATATGGCTAAGAAAAAACAATTATCTCGAAATAGAAATGACGATACAAACCTCTAGATAGGAAAACCACGCAACAACCTAGCATTAGCTGTGTAGCCTTCTCCCCAACGTCAGGATTAACAAAATCCGAGAATTTGACAACTTTGTACTGCAAAAGATGCTTAAAATCTACTGGAGTTGCATATAAGATCTGCTTAGTAATATGTGGAAGAATCAAGGGCAATCCTTCAGATGATATTCTGAATAGACAGGGTGCAGACGTCCCCTCTTTCGAAGTCTGCCGTTCCTGCAATCAAAAGAGAACCAAAAGATTATTTTAATAAAAATAATAAGTACAGATAATTTAAAATCAGGATAATTACAAAAAAAAAAAAAAAAAAAGCTCGAGGTTTGAGCTAATTACAAAAAAAAAGCTTCAGAGGTTTTTAAAAATTACATAAATCCACCTTGAGGTTTGATTCCATCTTACATTTACCCCCTTTGTACGGAAAAAACAAAAAGTTTAAAAAGGGCCCATGACATTTATAGAATATTACAACTACATTAGATCTCGAAATGAATCAACAGAACCTTAACACAAAATCAACTTCAAGAGAGCTTTTGTAGTTTTCAATAACCATTGAGTTTCTTTTGGAACTAGTCCAAACCTCAGGTGGGGGTGGTTATCCGTTTAAAATATAATTAGGAACCGTATGAACTTCCAAGAGTACACATCTGAGCCTTATTTTTGGGGGGGTATGGTTAAACTGTAAAGAGTTCAAATATTAAATAACTTACAAACATCTTTAGCCCCACGGAAGCTATCTTGAGCTGCTGTCCGGCCAGAAAGTTCAACTCAAGAACTTCCTTCACAGAATTAGACACGTAGTAAATTCTCTTGACATGGTTCGTATCATCATTTCTTGTAATAAGATGACCTTTGAACGGAAATGAGTCCTTTATTCCATAAAATTCCATTATCCTGCCCACAACAGTATCATCCTTGTAGAAGATAACGGGGTCCACTCCTCTCCATCTCCCCTGAATTTGTAGCTTCCTTTTACCCGTAACCATTTTGGCATCGGTTTCCACATCAGGTGAAGGCTCAGTGTCCTCCTCTTTTTCATTTTCTTGGTTCATCTTATTTTGGTCAGCGTCCAAAGGAGCTTCATAAATTCCAGTATCAAGTAATTCGGCATCAGGAGTTGGTTCAGAAATTTGAACATCAATGCCACCAGTTAAATCTATATCATCGCCTGAATTTTCTTTGACCTCATTCATTTGTTCTTGAGGTTGAGTGCTACTACAATCTGTTTCTTCAGGAAGACTCTTACATTTCTTCTCAATGGCTGAAGGGGCTGATAAAACGTTAATCATTTTCAGGTTTACACAAATTTACAGGAACAAGTAAAATACATACAGTAAAAGAGAGTGAAAGAATAAAAGTAACTCAGAAAAAAGCATGTGCACAGAAAATACAAACAAGGGTTAAGTACAAAAATAAGAAAACAAAAAAGTTATTATTGAAATTACAATATCCTCTTCAGGGGTATTAGCCAAAAAAAAACAAAAAACTTCAAGGTGGTTTTTGTAATGCTTCAAAGGGTGTCTATATAATTTTGAAAGGGAACAGATTTTTATTTTTGTAATTAGACAACCTCAGGAGTAGTTTAGTGATTTTACCCTAAACAGAGCTCACAAGTCAGATCTTGAATCATCATCAAATAGCTGCCAGATGGTGTCCAAAATAATGCTAAGGGTAAAGAAGAAATGCTTCCACACATCTTGTGTCATTGAATTAAAATAATGAAAATGGAACTTACCAGTCAGGGAGGAAACCTTGTGAAAAATGGCAATAAAGAAAGCCCCAGAATTTTGATCATGAGGCACTATCCTCATACAACGTTCTAAAGGTAGCTCCGAGATTTCAGCCTCCAAACTGTTTGATGGAGTCACAGAGGCATCGGTCGACTGGAGCCCGTTTTCAGAATCGACATTCTCGCAAAGGTGTCCAGTTTCGGTATCACGTTCGTGTTCAGGTATCTCCGCATACAAGTTTCCAGAAGGAAACATGCTTGGGGTTATGACAGATCGACGGTATTTAGGAACATCATTACAAGATGTCAACCACAGACCTCTATCCCGAACCTACGCAAGCAAATGAAATAAACAATTAGAACGGAAATTGCTAGATGAAGTTCAGCTGCATTATTCACCAGGAACTGTAATTTCCTATTGGGATAGTTACAAAAGGTACCTTTTAGGTTTGATTCAGTATTAAAATTAAGGAGCTAACTGTTATACCCTTATAAATGTGAAGGGTTTTTTGAAAGGGCTTTTGCTTATGAAGAGGGTAAATGTAAGACAACATAAAACCTCAGTGGTATTTATTGTAATTTTGAAAGTTAGTTGGGTTTTTTGTAATTCGGTCAAAACTCTACTTTTTGTAATTAACCCTTTCCTAGATATGCTGTAACAGTGTGAAAGGAGAACTACTAACCTTCCATTTCTTAAGACCTGGCCTGCGAACTAGCTGAGGAAGGTGAGTGGAGACATCCACGAGCTCGATTGATCCTCCACATCTCCGCAAAACCTGAGGGAAATAAGATATTTAAGGTTCATAAGAACACAAAAGCATAAGAAACAAAATACATACAAACACACTTGAGACCCGAACTATATAATTAACTGTCATCCATATGTATAGACACATTTCTACGTATTAAAACAGTAAGATAGATTGAGTGGGAGGAGGAGAAAGTTCTAAAGAAAAAAAAAACTTGCAAATGATTAATTTGAGGATGCTCCACGCTCACTGTCTCTCCTCACCCTCTTTTTTACCATTTGTCTTCTCCAGACAAAAATTACTACCAGAAAGTTTCACATAAATCAACTTTAGTTCCCGTCTGAACCCATAAAGTTCTTCCTCACTATTCATAAAATACCTCGGCAACGACAGCCTCATTTTCCACTGGATTCATTGAGCAAGTGGAATAAATCATCCGTCCACCAACTTTAAGCAAAGCTACGCCTGAAATGACCACGTGAGAAAAAATTAAAAAATATTGGTGTTTCGCTGGTATAATTAGAATTAGATATGAAACCAAATAATTTTTTTGCCAGATATGTGGGTATAAATGTGTTTGTGATAGTTATAATAGCCATATCAGTTAATTTAAGTTGTAGTACTCATAATACAAGCAATTAAAGTTGGTTAAATATTCATAAACTTAACGTAGTACTTCCTTGTTGATAGTTTGCATTAGGGATAAGTACAAATACTTCCCATGAAGTTTAGACTAATTACACGAAAAAGCACAATAATCATTCAAAATTACAAATAATTTGACATTTGTATCTATTTTTACAAAACGCACCTTATTTAAGGTGTAATTTGTAAAACAAATACAAAACCTCAATTGGAGGTGGGGGGTGGTTGTATTTGTAATTTAAAAGGTAAATTGAGTTTTACCATCTCCAAACAAACAATTTTCCAAAACAAAAAAGGAAATAATTGACAAGATATGATTTATCTGCATCTAAAGTTTCACTTCCAACAAATATTGAACTCTGGCACTAGTTTTCTTTGGGAGGTAAGGTTCATGTCCCATAATCTATATTTCATTCCAAGGACTATAAACTAGAAAATGGGGTCATACGAGGAAGACTTCCTAGGAATAGGCAAGATTCCCCCAGCCCCAAGTCCCCCAAAAATAATAATAAATTTAACAAAAATAAGGAATAATAATGATAGAAATAAATGAGTGATCCTACATACACTCCAAACAATTACTGAGTTTGCCCTTACTGATTGAGGGCATAACCAGCCGCCACCATAAGTTGGGCTAAAGTCGCATTATTAAGTGACAGGAAATGCAACTCAGAGAAACGGTTACCTCGCATTGCTATCTGGACTTGTAAGCCATGGAGACCATTACCATTTCCGGCGTTCCTGAAGTGAAGAACGGCACAAAAACGAAGGATCAGTAATAATGCAATGCCAAAAGTTGGAAAAAAGAGACACTAAAAAAATTGCACAACAGCAATTAAAACGTAATTACCATTTCCTCCAGATATCAGGAGCCTTACGTAAAGTCCCATCACCACTACAAGGGACATCACACAAGACACGATCAAACTGAAGCTGGCTAATACCAGGTTCTTTAATATTCCCATTCTGGGAATCAACTGAGTGCTTCCTATGTAAATGACAGCTTGGAAAGTGTTGAGCTTCATGATTTGTGACTATCAAGTTGGCAGTGCACATTCTTTTTGTTTGGTGAATAAGAAGATTACATCTTTGGACGTCCAGATCATTTGCTATCACCTACATCAGAGGCCATATGATACGTTGCAATCAGGTAAAGAAGTTTTCCAAAATGACAAGGCAATTATTTCAAAACAAAGCCAGAACTAGCCTTTTCTGCATACCATCTCTGTGAGCCGAAAATCATGATTAACAGAGAGAAAGGGAAGAAATAATACCATTCCACTGGGTAGAGTTCCTGGTTCTGCCAAATTGTATATCATCTCCAGTAACTGAAATGTTTTTGAACCCGGAGCAGCACACACTACATTTACATTATGCATGGGAAATTTACAATGTCTGGACATCAGTGATTAAGTAGAGTAGTACGTATGATTTTCGTATAGAAGGTGGTTTATAGTAAAAATAGAAGATTCATAAATAGTGTCAAAAGTCGTAGATGTAGCTTACTGTCAAGAACAAAATGATCTGGATGTACATCAAGGAATAGTGGAGGAACCTGAAAGTATAATGTAAATTGTAAGATAATAAGACATGCAGGGAGTCGTTATACCATGGACCTGGGTGCACCTTGGTGCACCCAGTAATTTAATTTTTTATCGCATATAACTGACATATATCATCACATATAACTGATACATATCATCACATATAACTGATACATATCATCACATATAACATATAACTGGTACATATCATCACAAATAATTGAAATTCTAAATCTAAAGTCTAAAACACTAAAATGAAAAAAAAAAAAAACCTAAAACGAAAAACTATACCTTAAAAACAGAAAACTGAACCCTAAAATGGAAAATTAAACCCCAAAATTGAATAGTAAACTCTAAACCCTAAATTTCTATCACATATCATCACATATAATTAACGCATATCATCACATATAACTGGTAGAATGATAGATTTTTGCCGGAACCTTAAAATGAAAAACTAAACAAAAAAATGGAAAACTAAACCTTAAAATGGAAAATTAAACCTTAAAAATGTAAAAAACTAAACTCTAAAATGGAAATATAAACCCTAGAATGGAAAAATAAACCCTAAATTCTAATTTTTTGTCACATATCATCATGTATAACTACCATATATCATCACGCATAATTGTCATATATCATCATGTATAACTAAATGATAATAAATCTTTACACGAGTAAGGTGCACCTAGGTGCATGTAATAAATTGCCACATGCAGGATAGAGTGATTCACCCAAACTAATATCAAAAAATTTAACTGACAGCAACTGAGAAGGAGAATAAATACAAGATGGAAAAAATTGGCTCACCATGCTAACAGCTTCCTGTCTTGTAATGTTCCCAATTTCATTTTCTAGCTTCAAAAATTCATGAAACCTGAAAACGGTCACGTACAAAAGAGCCTCTTATGCAACTTACATTTAAACAAAAATGCTATTTCAGCAGATAAACAAGCATAGTAAATTACTAAATCCATTAACTAAAGCTATACTGCTGTTACATGGGAAACAAACTTCTAAACTGACAGATTGAAAAAATATCCTCATTGTGATATAAATATAGCCCTAATACTAGGTCCAAAATTCTCAAGACATTGTCTGTACTTCTTTCAGTTTAAAGAAAACTGTTGAACGTTTGGTATGGACACTTTTATAGAGGCTAGAGCCTCCACATTGATCGACATTCTTCACTGAAGTATTCAGCATATATGCAGTTATATCATTATCTAAGATAACATTCAATTAGTGGATAAACAATTATGACCCATAAACGAAGGATTAAAACCATTTAAGGGACCTAAATAACCACCTCTTTCAAAAAATATAGTACTTTCTCGTATGCTTTTTAGATGTGAGACTTCTACATGTTTATACACAAGTTAACAGAGATGTTGGACAAAGCCATTATGGTAGAGAATCATATCATATTAGAAGTGCTTTTGTTTGTCAAATGATTTGGATCAAAATATATGGAGCGTGAACATTGAAATACTGCCACAAAATTATCCTCAATTGGGATCATTCAGTAACATATCACATGTTGATATATGCTGTGTGTGTGAGTATAAAATAAAAAACCATAGCGTAATTCCAAACAAAAAATCACCATACTGCCGCAAAAAGGAAAAATAATAGCTATCTATATTAAGCATGTGCATTGTGTCTCCATTATTTGGATTCTCTATCATCTCAATATATGTTCAACGAACATACTAAATACATATATTAAATTCACTAAATTTACTGATAACTTCGCATCAAATTTCCTTTCTTACCATGACTTCTGATTTCCCTTTATTATTCATTTTCATCTTCCCTATGTCTATTTCAAATTTTGTTGAATGAATCCATTATGGATACTGAAAAACACACTTCTTCCCATTGTTTTCCTGTTAAAAATGAACTAAGAAATGCCAGGTTGACAACAATTACACAACATTTCAGTTCAGTACGTGACATTCAACTATAGAATAACTTTTTACCTTCAGCAAAGACAAAATAACTAAATACGGACGGTCCAGAAAAAAAGTTTGTTGTTAAAAAATAAATCACCTCGCAAGTGTCTGATTCTTTCGCAACTGGTTCCGAGAGAAATTCGACTGCCAAGCAAGATTATTCGGGTACCATGGTAATGGTTTGATTGCCTCCACTTCGTTTCCATCAGTATCCTGCATAAATTGAAGACATACGAAAGATCAATTGATATTTTCCATAAACTCAGAGCATTTTGTGACAGAGAAATTAAGAACAGGTGAAACAAACCTACCTCTGCCTGAAGAGATTTCAGAAAGTCATTCTCCAACTGCGACCGAATATCCTCATAAAACTGACTACTGTAAAATTGGATAAAGAGAGAACATATGACCTCAAAAGGTTTAACGTTACAAGAAAAATATTTAAAATCTGAAGAAAAAGTGAGATACATTTTATATTTTCCCCACTTAGGAAAGAAAATGAAAGGGGGAATTTATGATAATAAGTAAGTTCGAACAGAACTAAACCAAGAAGTAATACTATCAAGTCTATAAAATAATAGTTGCTTGAAGTTCAATACAACTAAAGAAGACATGAAAAATATATCAGCTAAAACTAATGCATCCATCTGTCACTTGACTTAATTACACGACACTTGTTACTGCAAACATCAAACAAATAGAGGGATGATATTGGTGGCTCTCTCTTTCTGAAACTTAAAAGTGAACGGCCTCTCAAATGAACCAAAATAGCTAAGCGCATAATTATTTTTGAACAATTCCGCATAATGTTTCCTAATTACAGATTAGATCCACTAATACACCAGAAGGAAAAAACTTCTGTCTTCCACTGATATTCAGCCATTGAACCTATCCATCAATTGATCTTAGCATGCCATGTCTATGGGCTGCAGCTGCTAAATCAACCAGGGAAAGACAACAAAGAGAACGAACCAACATCCTTACGAGACTTGGATGAAAGGAACCAAGCAGTTCATTTTAGCGGCATGACTTTTTAACTAACTTGTGCAATCTCTCCGCCTAATCTTCAAAAGGATCTCATTCAAACAAAATCTATCCCAAAGGAGTAAAGGACAAAGTCAGTTTCCATGAGTTCCTTTTTATCTCTTTCGTCACACCTTAGTTGCCAATCTTGTCATTTTCAGTGACAGTATGATATCAACATGGAAAGTTCTTGGATTAAGATTTTGAGCCTATAGACCTGATAGTATCCAACGATATGCCACAACCTTTTTCTTCAAAATTCATAGATGCAAGCTAACAATTATTTTCTTTCTTTTTCCTATGCTTCCGTGATTGTAATCACAGAATCAAAAAGACAGTTACATATAATAGAGATAAAGATCAGGTTATATCTTTGAACGAAGATGTTTTATTATTAAAGACTTGTAATTTGTCGCCATTTTTAGGATTGTACTCCATGTTAATCAGTGATTCAAAAAACGGTCGAGGAGTACGACTTGAGGCACTTTTGAGCAAACCTGGCTCGAGGCGGACACATTAAACCTCTAGAATGAAACGTGCGTCTCAAAGTGGTGAGGCGTCCGCCTCGACTTGGATATGCCTAGAGGCGTCTGAGGCATCCGACTCAATTTAAATGTTTGTTTGTTTTTTAATTTCCTCTTTTCTTTTCTTTTTTCTTTATTTCTTGTTATTAATAAAGGTATAAAACAAGTCAAATAGAAGATTGGGCTGAAAAGTGAAAACCCTAAGACATGCCACTGCTATCTCTCTCTCTATTGATCCGATAAAAAAATGGTTTGTTAAAAGCAAAGAAGGTAATCTGACCTGAATTATTGAGCTAAATGCCTATCTGTTAGTATTTATATATATATATATATATATACACACACACACACACACACACATATATAATACATAATACTATATAAAAATTAAAAACATTAAGTCAGTTTCTATTTATTATAGTATTTATAAAAAATGAAGGACATGACGAGTTGTTCAAACCATTGCACACAAATGATTCTCTATTAAAAATTTAAAATGATTAGGGAAATTTGTTTTGCTACTTAATTTGGACTCCTTTTGTTGTTCTTTATTGCTTTGTGTTATTTTCTAGGTAATTAGGTATGTGATGAATTAGGCGCTACTTATTAGGATTGATTTTGATGTTTTGTTCTTGGTTTTAAACTATTAGGGTGATTATAGTTATTGTTGAACTTTTGCGTAATATTATTATTTTAGGTTTTTTATTTTAAATGTTTTTCCAAAAAAACTGAGGCGTACGCCTCGTATCCACCTCTCGTTTTTTAAAACATTAATGTTATTATGGCTAGATAGAAGTTATAGGAACTGATAAGAGTTCAAGAATAAAATACTGGGAAAGGGGATATGAAGCAACCGGAATGTGAATGAAATTAGCTTTCCTTGTTCCTCTTCTTTTCTGAATCACTTTATCTACTTACTCTAAAAAGATCATGAATTGTGAAGGTTAAGATCCGGAGTCCGAGCCTTGAACCAAAACAAGAAGCATCAAAGCCAACCAGTCTTTGGGTGGTCTTCTGCAGCCATGGAGTTTGATGAAATGACAAAAAAATAGAGCTTCTAGTTTGAAAAATGAGGTAAAAAGGTGTTTGAACAATGAATGTTCAAGCATGTTTTTACTTAATCCTCCATCAATCAAGAGGTACTTTTTTGATACAAGTATGGTCGAAATTTTCATGGCTTTCAACAAGTTTTTAAAGTAGATAAGTGTAGTTAATCCCCTAAACCAGAGCATGTGTGTGGGTTTTCATGTTATAAACAACAGCTTAATCGAGTGATTGGAGTCACGCCTGGCAATGTCATGAGGCCCATGAAATTCACCAGAGCTCTGCCACCGCATATTAAAAGCAATTTCTCGTTTATTATGCAAAGGAAGCAAAAGATAAAGGTCAAATTTAAGGTCTACATAGGGTGCTTTAAAATGTTTTCTGGGCAAGCTTTAACTTAGTGAGAAATGTCACTATAAAACCTAATTATAGGTTTCTTTGAAAATAAGCATGCAAGATTGGGGTTTCAATAAATTAACATAATTTGGTTTATGGGAGTCTATCTATAGTGTGTGTAATGAAAATGGAAATACTTTTTTCTCTTTATAGACACATTTAAGTTAAAAGAAATAGAATTTAGCTGGGTTTTAAGAATCGAAATGGGTCAGCTACGGATTAGTTTCACTATGAATGTACAGGAGCTAACTGAATACCATAAAATGATAATGTGTGATTCTTAAAGATCAGCTAAGATGAATGCACTGAAGAAAATGTGCTATAGATTTTCAGTTACAAGTAAATCAAACACATTTTCTAGTCTTGCTTGAATTTACAATAGATAGGCCATTTTCTACTATGCGTTCTAATGAATTAAGAGTTTTTCTATAGTGCCACATGGAAAGCACACAAGTTCAACATGGTGAAATCCCACATTGATTTGTAGTTAGACACCCTGTAATGCAGTTGTGCTGTCTATTGATCATTTATCATTTCCTGAATAACATCTAGAGACAATATCCAGCATCTTAAAAACCTATCTTCAGTCCGAACAATTAAAAATGTTAACTCTACTTCACTTAGCTGTAGTTCAAACTGCTTTGAATAACTAAACATAATTCATCAACGTTCTTCCAGTCTTGCTAAAGGCAAAGTCTAAACAAATCGATTGTGCTGAAAAAGCATTTCAACCAGCCAAAATCATTGATGAAACCGCATATACAAACTTGGAAAAGGAAACACATGCAGCAAATTACATACAAAAAGTGAGTTTGAACCTGGAATTGATTCTGAAAGCTGCAGGGAGCGGTTTTCTCAGATACTCGATAAAAGTATCCCATTCATCAGCGGACACAATTTCTTGCTCCTGCACACATTAAACAAAATTAAATAAATAAAATATTGAATTATCTAAAGGATCCTGTTTTTAATAGGACGCAATTTATTTTTCTCCCCGCTACACACTTTTACAACGCAGATACACACAGTCCAGAACAAACCTAATTCAGCAACAAGCAAAAAACTTGAGACTAAAAAATAAATAAATAAACCGTTAATTGCCATCTATTGTCTTCCTTACTTTGTAATACTCATCGAAAGCGGGGTTCTGCGTGGCGAAGGGCTCCCAGCCAGGATTTCTGCTATCGGCGGCATCGCCGTCGGGCGTGGCATCATCGGATTTGGAGCGTTTCCACACGTTTTCTCTGCTCTGGCGGAAGTGTTTTCTCTGAGTACGAGATCTCCCTCTCCCTCCCATTTTCTCTCTACTTCGAATCAATTATTATTCGTTTTGCTTCTTTTTCTTCTTTTTTCGGCTGCTGCTTTTGAAGGTGGTTTTTGGGGGGCCAGGGGTGCCGGGGTTTGTGGCAATTTAAACAGCATATTCTCATGTTTGCTCTGGGCCCTTGGATACAATACGCATTCATCTTACGGTCATTATTTCTTAATTAATGTTTCATTAATTTTGATTTTGTTTTTATTAATTATATATTTCCTCATTTTCCCGTCAACTTAACACATCTTTTTGGAAAATTTAGATCTAACTCTCTCTCTCTTATTTTGCCCCTACGAGCGGTTCATATTTTTTATGGTTACTTTGATGCATCAAATTTCATTTTTATTTGTGTGACAGGCCCAAATCAGAACAAGTATGGTTAATAGCATAATGGGTATGTTCCTAAATACCAATGTTTTGAAAATCGGACCAAACATCGAACTGAATCAATAATTGATTCATTGGATTATTGGTTCGATCGGTTGAACCGTTTTTAATATATATTTATTATTATTATGCAATATAAATAGCAACAGTATTAATATCATATATACGAAGTCCAATTCTGTTATCGAACACATCCATTCAAAATCAATCTCATTTTGTATGAATTTATCATGATAACAAAAATTTAGGATAATTTAAAACAATCTTGAAATAAAAGTTTGCAAATAATGAATCTTGATCATTAAAATTCAAAATCATTTAAAATTTTAGAATCAATTAAAACAATTTTGATACTAAGTTGTTATGTGGAATAATTGGAACTACCTATTTTTATTTTTTTACTAAAAAAAAAAGAAGAAGAAAAAAAAAAATTTAGAACCGATTTTTATCGGTTCACTGGTTCACCGATTTTACCGGTTCTTGCTGGGTGGCACTAGGTTATTTGCCAGTCGGGCTAAGTAAAAAACCGGATCGGGCTCGGGATCGGTTCCCGGTTAACCCGGTCGGACCGTCGGTCCGGTTCGATTTTCAAAACACTGCTTGATACGACACTGAAAATTCATGGAAGTTATATGCCGCTATTTATGGTAAGCGACCTCATTTTTCGAAATGAGCATTCTTTCTAGGAGATGGGTGAGCTATTTTATAAAGTAGCGACATGGAGAATGGGAATGGCAAGCTCTCATATAGGGTAGCGACCTCTTATGGTTTTACCAGCTCGGCGCTGGGTGTTGGGCTTTATGATTGTTGGGCCCGAATGGGCTAATATGGACGGTATTGTGGGGTCCCAATCATATGCCCAGACCTATTCGAGAGATTTATTATTTATGGGAACATAGCATACAGGAGAAATCCTTTAAGTCAGTTACGGTATTTATGGGATTATAGCGGGAGAAGGTAACCCTAACTTGGAGAATGCTTCTCTTGTTTATATAAAGAGGTTTATGCCTCACTTTTAGGCAAAAATGCGTATATACTGCATATGCCATTTCAGATTGTGTTTATAGGTGCTTTGGGGACGGCTTTTTTAATTAGGTGATTTCGCACACTGAAAGTGCGAAATCAATATTTTTCTTTATTTTTTTCATAGTTTCGCACCCTGAAAGTGCGAAACCCATTTTTCTTTTAAAAAAAAAATTATGGTTTCGCAGTTTGACACTGCGAAACCATATTTTCTTTTAAAAAAAAATTAATGTGATTTCGCACACTGAAAGTGCGAAATCAATTTTCTTTTAAAAAAACTTAAAGTGATTTCGCAGCTTCAATCTGCAAAATCGATTTTCGGGGAAAAAAAATTTTAATGTGATTTCGCAGATTCAAGCTGCGAAATCAATTTTCTAAAAAAACAAATTTAATTTGTTGCTTTTTAATGTATGAATAAAAAAGAAATCGGCTTTTTTTGACCCGTGAATATAGAATAGAATCTATGTTATTTTTTCTCCCCGAATGAATTCAAAAGTGATCAGAGTCACGTGTAAATTATATGCAAACGTCTTTCAAACTTCATATCAATTAACATTTATATATATTTTAATTTATTTTAACTTTGTGTATATAAATTTGATGGGGTCATTCATTCATTCCTACTCTCATCCGGACGAACAATAAACCATCCTCAAAATTTATTTTTTCTCTCATATTATTTTCTCTCTAGAAAGATCTGATTTCCCATATACACCTCCTAAGCAATTGTTTAAGGTAATGTTAAATATGTTAATCTTTTGAAATCAAAATTATGCTTACTCAATTTGTTATTTATGAAATAAAATTTATGTTTGTTTAATTTGTTGTTATTTATAAAATCAAATTTATGCTTAGTTAATTTGTTATTTATGAATTATTAGTTTAGAAATGTTTATGTATGCATACGGTTTTAAAGTTTTGTTTACAAWWTTTATATTTYTATGTAGTTAAATTATTGTTTATATTATTTTAGAAATAAACATGAATGCTTATGTAGTTAAATTGTTGTTTATAATTTATTGATAACTAGTTAAATTGTTCTTTATAAATTATTGTTAACTAGTTAAATTGTTCTTTATATTTTTTTATAAATTGTTGGTGTAACATGTATATTATCTCGTTTATGAGGAATTTCTGAAATTGTTATTTATATTTATGCATCCCATTAAATTATTCTTTATAAATTATTTTGTAAATTGTTACTTATATTTATATTTATCCAACTTGGTTTAAATCATCCTCCATTTCTAAATAATAGATAAAATCTAAGATATAATTACATATACATACATAATTGGTATATCCCAATTACTATTAAATGAAATAATTATTAAATTGGATAAATAACATTATATGTTCATGTATTATAAACTTAAATTCGATAGGTTATATTATGTATTCATTTTATTACAAACTTAATTTTTTTGCTTTGTAATAATTTGTCATATTTTAAGGATGGCTCCTTGTTGTCGACGTGTCATTATAAGGGCAGAAATTAGTGGAGCTCATAAGTTTTATGATGACTTTCTTTTGTAAACGATGAAGCCAAATCATTCAATACCCGAGCACTATTTGGCAATGCTCAAAATGTGGGTCCACATACTTTATTTAAAAGCCTATAATTGCCTTAAAAATATTGACCGTAACCACTTAACACGAGGATTTGATTAGTTAAATACTTTAGACAAAGATTATCATGAAAGAGGCATACATTTGCTATGTGAGCTACGATGTAAGGGTGGGAAGTCAAATGGTCCTAATTTGATGAAAGAGTTAATTGAAGACTGGAAAAAGAACATTGGGAGATCCGCCATTTTAGGAATGAGTCATAAGTTGGGAAATGATATTTTTCAATTAAGAAAATCTCCACCTTCTACTTACCCATGACGAACCAAGTCAAGTGTAAAAAATCATTTGATGGATTCATTTGCCGTATTAAGTTCAATGTTGGTTCTCAATTTAAAATTTTTGGAGACATTGAAAGATTTGAAGAAATTGCAAAACTACCAGCTCATGAACTTAGAATGGGTTTTTGATTCTTAAATGAATCACTTGTTATGATTTTTTATTTTTTTATTTCCTTTTCTTTTTTCTTTTTTATGTGTTTTTCAATTTATTGTAAATCTTCTTATTTTGATCAAGTTTGAATGAACATAGCTGTATGACTTTTAATGTAACCAGTATTCCTTATTTATGATATTTGAGTGGATGTATTGATGTGTTAGCTTGGATTTTTCAAAATGAATCAACTATAAGCTTTGAATATTGGACTAGATTTTTAAAACAATTCACTTACACCTTTGGTTTTATCCACCACCTAGGTATTCCCATAAGAAAAAGAAAAAATGAGTTCCAATCAACCTAACAATATACCATACTTTGATTTCGAAGAAGACTTCTTTTTTTACGATACAAATTTAACCGAGTGGAGCATCCATATGGATACTAAGCTGGTTGACGACCTCCGTGAGAGTAAGCTCAATGGTGTCTACGATCCCACAAGAGGATTACACAACAATATCACATGGGTTTTGTTGGACAAAATCAATGTTGCATTCGGGAAAGACTTCACAATGGACGACATAACCGCTCGAGTTCAACTTCTGGAAAAATGATACAGGCATTTTCATATGATGTTGGGAAATGAGCATTGTACTTGGGATCATGAGACCAACAAATTGCAAGCGCCGGAATGGCTTGTACGTTTTTTTAACGACGTGGCAGGCGATTCTGAGTTTACTGCTGCATATCTAAAATATGGAGAACCTTTATTCGATTTAATGGATTGGGTATTCAATAAAAACTATTTAAATTGCATTTGTCAATTCCACAATCTCAAGGGAAATCCGTCATTACGAATGTCATCACACATCTAATATCAA
Organism: Phtheirospermum japonicum; assembly: GCA_014905375.1. NCBI lineage: Eukaryota > Viridiplantae > Streptophyta > Magnoliopsida > Lamiales > Orobanchaceae > Phtheirospermum > Phtheirospermum japonicum. The sequence goes on along the minus strand of BMAC01000302.1, from coordinate 639,596 downwards.
ATTATTGTAATTGTTATATTAATTTTATTGTATTTTAATTTGAAATAAATTTTCTTGTAATTTTAAGTCATTATTATGATGTGCACTTATTGTTTTTCTGACGCAGATAAAATTCATTACTTCAATTTTCAGTTCATATGCTTAATGTGTAGTATTCTCACATATAAAGTTGAAAAACCTATTGATCAATGTGTAATATTGTCACCAATAGGGTTGGATAAATATTAAATAACTGAAAAATAGAAGATTACACATTTGATTAAATAAAATACAACAAACGTTACAAAATCAAACATTACAAATTAAATGTAATACATAGTTTCACACTCAGACTATGGCCATTCTAATCCCATTTTATTACATAATTTAGTATTAACAAATTGAGATGCATCAATTGAAAGTTGCTTCCATCTCCTTCCACAATGGTGGCATGTCATACAAATAATATCTGCGTGATGCATCATCACCGTATTCCTATACTAAAAAAAAGTTAGTAATTTAAATAAAACCAACACAAACCACATAATTATTTATAGACAGATGTGTGGACTTTACATAGGCTGGAGAGACATTGTTATTGATAGTGGTATCAATACAGATCAGACCACGTTCTTCATCCAAAAAAGCACCATCCTCATAAATTCTTGCATTCCACAAACCGTACCTTATCTCCATTTCTTTAATCCGGTCGTAAATTTCTGGAGTAGTGGGTGAAAACATGAAACGACGCTCGAGTATGTGTTTTACCTGCGGGAAGCTAAAGATCCTATACGCTTTTTTTGCACCTCTTTCAACACCTTCTTTTTGGGAGATGAAAAATTCCAGAATGACTTTCTCCATCTCCATGGTCCATGGAGTGATTGTAGGATCATAGTAATTATTGTTTACTCTTAAGACATCTGGATGATTTTCGTCGAAGTTAGCCATTATTAGCTGGTATGGTTTATATTTTTGGGTGGGTAGTTTTTTCAGTGCGTACATATATATAGATGCGTAAAATACGTGCTATGTGTCACTGTGTTGTCAACACGCACATAAATGAAATACAGCTTTGCGAACTACTCTATCTGTGCTATTGTGCTGTCTACTCACTTTAATAATTTCACATCGCGTATTTTTATGAATTATGTTGTCTTGTCATCAAGTACACTATGTCACATAATACTGAAAAGTGTTGTCCACACACACATAAATGAAATGCAGCTTTGCCAGCTACTCTATCTGTGTCATTGTGTTGTCTACTCATTTGAATAATTTCACAACCGTATTTTTATGAATTCTGTTGTCTACACACGCATAAATGAAATGCAGCTTTGCCAGCTACTCTATCTGTGTCTACTCATTTGAATAATTTTATGTTGGAAGATTGTAATGTTATGATTGTTTGTTTGCTTTATATAGTTGATAACTACTGAATGATAGAAACTTAAAAGTAAACCACGCAATAAGAAACTTCAACACACTTAAAGAAAATTACACAATACGAAAATAGTTGAATTACATACGTAACCAATATGGATAATGTGCAGGTAGTATTAATACAACATTATTAGTGTCGAAGATGTCCTCCTGTGCCACACCTCGGTGTCTGAATATCTGTACTTGCACGGAGGTAGTAGGGATGTCCTTGCGGGGAGCCAGTTGTATCGGAGTCACTCGATTGCACATCACAATAACTTCCCCTAAACCCACTGTTAGGAAATGGTATGGGGGGAATAGATGTCTGTACATTGGGACGTTCAAAACCACATATGTGCTCTTGTACAGCTGTCGGATACCCCAAATTCATACCATATTGGAGTAATCCAGTAAATGAGCCGTACTCAGCTGACTCCCCCATGGAAGGCGTATAGTATCCTGGAGTGTTGGACACACCGAAGGGTTGTGGGTAGGTCGAAGTTGATGGCCCTTAAATTGCATTGAATAATATTAATAAGTATGTATGTTTTTGTCTACTGATTTTCATCAAAGTATTGAGAACTATATTACCTGGATAATATTGATGCGTGGACGTGCTGGCACCCACAGCATATGGGGAAGGGGGAGGTATTTGATTTGTGCGTATATGGGATCTCTGCCTTCTGCCACCTCTAGAAGTTGAAGTGTGTTCTGGAACAGTCTCGCAAGAAGCCGAAAAAGGTGGTAGCGGAGGCAATTGCAGGAGCTGTCGCATTTATGTGGATTCTTTCATTAACACATGTCGTAGGCGATCAATAGAATCCTGATCATCAAGGCTAACATCCCGAACAGTGGTCCACAAACGATCAAAACAGGAAACCTGAAATTAATTAAACTACCATTAAATAATCTCTTGAATTGCATATATGAAAACATTTAAAATTTAATACGGCCAAATGTACCATAGCATTTCGGGCTGCACTGTCCACAGGCTGGTACCCATTTGTCGCGCTGTAATTATATGGAGTAATCCTACGTCGGGTGATGCGATCGTACCAATCATCATATCCGTCACATATCGGTCTACCATCACCAATAGGAATACCTTTGAACGCAGTTCGAGACGCATTTTTCCAATAGGTCACCCAAGCATAGTGGTACTCTGGCCAATCAAATATGGACCGACCTGCGCGAGTAATGCCATGTAGTACTGATTGTTCGGGAGACACGTGTTCAGGTATGTCTTGGCGCATACCAAATTGTCTCAACACTCGATTCGGGAGGAGGAACTCCACTACAACAAAATTGATCAAATGACACTTAACTTTACACAAGTCAGTGTGGCAACGTGTCCCTAGAGATGCAATATCGGCCGACCCCATGTCATATGGCTCCCACACAAACTGAAATTTATGAAATAATACATTAGGCACTATAGTGTGTGAACTTAAAGAATTAAAACATTAGAAATGAATATAAACCTGGTACGGTAATAATTGGTCCAGCATATCCCGAGTAATACGCAATGAGTGACTCGCAGTATGTGTGAACGTGCAGAACTGCATCCAACGTGCACCATAAGGAGGCAAGGGCCATGCATCCACATCTTCTTCATCTACAAATAGACGACCTAGTGGAACCCGGGAGCGCACTATGTGAGGAACTATCGTGGTAATCCAAGACCAAGCCCATATATGTAGTAACAAACATGGTCCCCCAATCACACACTTGTCAGCACTTGATGCGGTGCATAACTCTCGATATAAGGTTGCCAACGAGGCACTAGCCCAACTGTACTTCCTTGCTTGGTCGAAATCCTCCAACAAACGTAGATGCAACAATGATGCAGAGTCACCCATCGAGTCAGGCATCACCATGCCTGCAAGTAGAGTCAGTACAACAACTCTAACATATTGGTCCACTATCATCTGATTCGTATCATCGGTGATGATAATCCCCTGAAAGTGTCGTCTAATGGCTGTAAGCAGAAGACGCGGTGTGCCCCTGAAGTCTCTTAATTGTGGACTAAATCATAGGAATTGTTGGCAGTATTGAACCCAGTCCTCCTTCGACCGACCAATATCTATAGTTATGACAGGCCTCCCTCTCACTGGTAATCCCTATATAATGGCAACATCATGCAATGTCACCGTGGCCTCACCACATGGGAGATGGAAGGTATGTGTCTCAGGTCGCCATCTCTCAACTAATGCAGTGATCAGGTGAGGATCAACATCCATCTGCCCACACCGTACAACCCCATAAAACCCAAGAGGGATTAGTGCCTTTAAAACCCGTTTGTGCAATGGGTTTGTTCTCCCTGTACAGACCACCAAAAGCATGATCCATGCCTGACATTGAGTGTGGCATCTACTATGTCATCGCTCACTCCTATTAAAGCCTGCGAACGATGCTCGTCCTGGACAGTTAGAACCGATGAATCTCGTGGCCCGTACATTTTCGCCTCTGTCATCCTAATAATAATAATAATAATCATAATAATAATCATAATAACAACAACAACAACAATATATTGGATTTATACCAACACACGGGGCATCAAATTAAATTACATAGAAACTACATAGGTTTGCATAGTAATTACAAGGGGCATCCAATATATTAGGTTTGCATAGAAACTACATAGGTTTTCACAAACAATCAAATATAATTATATTTCAATAGTACTATATTATGACTAACAAACTTATAAAATTAAATCAATGCAATCGTGACGAAGATGCTTGATATTGTTGTTGCTCACGTGTAACAGCCCAATCCATTTATGTATCCTTGTAGTGACGTCTCTTCCACGTCTAATGCGAGCTCGCCTAGTTGGATCGTGGACTAATTGAAATTTTGCATCGTCCCATTCGTCTTCATCGGGAAGTGGAATGAACTGCCCCGCATATGTACTTGCATAAGCGTTTGTACTATAATATGCTTTCATGAAGTTTGATGGGTTAATGCCCACGTGCTTACAAGCTTGCATTGCATGAACACAAGGTATCCCATCACTAAGCCATTTCCCGCATGAGCATTCTTGGGTTGTTAATTGAACCTTAAAAGTCTTAGCACGACGAGTACCGGGTATCAACATTGACACATCAGCAATCTGTGTTTGATGATGATAGAATTGTACGGCTGCGTGCAATGTAAGTCTTTGTTGTTCCTCATACTGCTCCATGATTTGACTTGGATATATACGGTTGATTCCTGTTCAACCAAGCGGATCCCTTCACCATTTTATCATAGAAAAATTTAACAGTGCGAATGAAGGTGAAACGCACTATGGCAGTAACACTACGCCAAAAAAGCATTCAAATAGCGCCTGTCAGATAGCGCTTCAAGAAACAAGTGCTATCTGAAAATGTCCGGGACTTTTATATAGCGCTTTACGAAGTATGCGCTATTCTAAATGTATCATATAATTACTTTTAATAGCGCTTTTATTGTAAAGCGCTATCTGACTTTATGCATATTTTTGATAGAGCGATTTTTATAGAAAGCGCTATGCGAACAAATGCTTTTACATAGCGCTTAAAACATGAAGTGCTATTTTAAAAATTAGTCAGTATAACATAGCGGTTTAATAATAAAGCGCTATACTATTATGTTTATTAAATAGCGATATCAAGCGCTATCTGAAGTCAGATATACACAATAACGCATTTTGTAAAAAGCGTTCTCCTACACCTACTGTTTAAATATATTGTTATGTCCAATCCACGCAAGTTTTTTCCCTCTCCCCTGCAGAGTTCGGTTTTGTAAAAACCCTCCACCACCGCTAGCCACCGCCACAACTACCAACGCCGCCGCAAGCCCTGAATTGTGGTAAGATTTGTCTCTCCTCGTCTCATCTCTTTTTCTCTCTTCATCCCTCCATCTCTCTCACTCTTAATACGTATTGTAATTGCAGCCTCTATTGTCGCTGCTTTGAAGAATCAATTGGCGCCCCAGTTGAAAAAACTGGTTCTGCTCCCAAGAAATTCTCAAACCATTCGAAAATTGAAGGTGAGCAATTTCGCTTTAGATTCTATAGTCAATTTTCTCCCCTAATCATCTTTTCAAACTTTCAACATGATTATTCTTGTTTAGCTTAACAAATATATCCTGATGATGATATTATAGGTCTTGGTTAACCTTTCTGGTAATTGTTAATTATCTATGTCTGTTTTTTAGCTGAATTCAGGTTTTTGAATTTAGGATAGTTATTTTTGAATTTTAGGTTTCTGAATTTTATGTTCTGTTTTTGAGCTGAATTTAGGTTTCTGAATTTGAGGTTTCAGAATTAGGTTCTGAGTTTTTGAATTTTAGGTTTCTGTATTTAGGTTTCTGAAATTAGGTTCTGCTCCTAATGTTTGCTAATGAGGTTGAGTTCAGCAATCTTTAGAACTTACGAATTCATCAACAATAAATGTCTAGCTCTCTCTTGATCAAGTGATTCCCATAGGAGATTAATTTTAAGACCCGTAGCTCTCTCTTGATTAAGTGATTCACATAGGAGATTATTTTTAAGACCCGTCCTTTTAAAATTTCAAGAATTTACATTCATCTATTTTTCCCTATTTAAAGCTTTCCTATAAACTCAAATGCTTACCATGACTGAATTTTGTAGGGGCCATTGGGTGTTGTTGGCTATTAATCTCAAGATCGAGACAATATTTTATTTAGATCCCGCACATGGTGGTCACGCTTTTCATCGAGACATGGTGGATGTGTTCAACACGTAAGTGTGTGTGTGTRGTTGACAGTATATTTTTAAGATTTAGATCTTTAAATTAATATACAATTTGACTGTATTTTCCAGTGCAATAAGAGTTTTTCGGGCTCAAGTAGGAATGGTGGTAACCAAAAATAAATCAAATAATATAAAGCGGAAGGATATCAAGGTAATTTATTGTGTTATATGTGTGATAAATAATTTTGCATGCTAATAAATACTTTTAATGAGTGTTTTTGTTTTTATTAGTGCCCCGTACAAACTAATGGCATGGATTGCGGGTACTATGTCTTGAGATTCATGAAAGACATAATTAATTGTAATCAAATGACAATCCCAGACTAGGTGTGTGATTTTGGTCTTAAAATTAATTTATTAATTCTAGGTTGCAAATTCAGCATTTACATCATAATTAAATATTATTATATTTTGCAGTACTTTGCTGGTTCCAAGTTCTTTAGTTATTCAGATGAGCAGGTCTCCGAAGTTCGGGAAGAATGGTCTCGCTATGTGCTCGAACATTTGTGTAAGAAATTAATCTATTTCACTTGAAAGTATATATTCGTCATTAAATATGTTACGATACTAGAATTGGCTTACCTACAGGTTGTATCCTCTAAATTCTCACTTTTAAATTTTATTTTGTTGCAGCTATACAAAGGGACTAAGCTGTGATATTACGATGAGCATGAATGGTATAGTATTCATTTCTCGCATTTAATGTTTTATACTTAGCAATAAACCCATTTTTTACTTAGATATATGTTGTGTGGATACTCTTTCTTATTGTACCAATCAATTTCTTACACAGGTTGTATCAAGTAGTGATTACGAGGATAATTGCCCAAGAAATAGTCCCACAAATCGATGTTAGAATTTGATAGTCATCTTGATGTTTTGGCATAGATACTCCCACAAATCGATGTTAGAATTTGATAGTCATCTTGATG
>BMAC01000302.1:617478-632203 GCA_014905375.1 Phtheirospermum japonicum | reverse complement strand
CTGGCCTTAGATCTAATATTGCACAGTGCAATTATATGTCCAGGTTCATTGTGCTTTTTACACAGTACTGTAGTGCTAAAATCAGTTCAGTTTTTTTAATTTTAATTATATATGTTGTTTTTTACGTTTTAAAATATGCAATATGTATCTTAAATTGTAGATCTTGAGAATGTGATTAATTTGATATATATTTCATTCAAAACGAATAAAATTTGAAAAAGTTATGATTTGTTGAAAATTTGAGTTTTATTTCAAAATTTTTGAATTTTGCAATTTATAGACGAAATTTGCGATGCTTTTTGTATACAATCGTAGTGTTTTTTTTCTTAATCTATTGTGCTTTCTAAAGAACAATGTAGTGCTCTTTGTAAACGTTGATATATGTTCAAAAATACCTTTTTAATTAATTAATGCATTTTTTACATTATTACCATGCTGACATGTCATGATCTCAACCATCAATATTATCCAATCTAATGGTCAAGATGAGTCCCTAGGTTCACATATAATGACAGGTTCTCATTTGAACCCAACCCTATATATATATATATATATACATAGCGCTTATTTAATTCAGTGCTGTATGAATAAAACACTCACATAGCGCTTTTTTGTGTATGCGCTATACGATAATAAATATTAGATAGCACTTATATGTGTAAGCGCTATAAGAAAATAAACAACAGATAACACTTTTTTGTTTAAGTGCTGTAGCAAAAGAGTATTCAAATAGCGCTTCTAAAAATCACCGTTATGCGAAATAATTTCTAGATAGCGCTTATTTTAGTAAGTGCTATACAAATTAATGATTCGTAGCGCTTTTTCGGGTGGTGGGCGATATGGGAGATCCTCGTACAATAGCATTTTATACTAAAGCGCTATCTTAGTGTACCATCAGATAGCGCTTCTCGAAGCGCTATCCAAAGAAACAAACACTCAGATAGTGCTAACACAGATAGCGCTTCAAAGCGCTATCTAAAGAAGAAAATAACCGCTATCTGAGTGCTTTTTTGGCGTAGTGTAATGGGCAATCGTCGCGCACCCTTTAAGACAGAGTTCATACACTCTGATACATTAGTAGTTAGAATTCCACAACGTTTCCCACCATCATAGGACAATGTCCACTTTGTCTTATCCATCCGCTCCAAGTAAGCATAGGCAGGTTCTGATATCTTCTTAATCTCTTCCATTATCTTTCGGAATAACACTGGTAAAACTGCAGCTCCGGCAATCCAACATAAATCCTTCAATTTGACATTTTTAAATTGGCTATGAACATTGGCACAAACATGTCTCAAACAAAAGCGAGGAACCACCCTGGGTGGTTGGTTCTCAGCCATTTCCCTAGTGCAACTGATAATTCCTGGATGACGATCTGATATGAGGCAAACACCCTGTCTACCCTGAATAATGTGTCTAGAAACCATTTGTAGAAACCAAGACCACGAAGCAATACTCTCTTCGTCTACGATTGCGTAAGCTAAGGGCAATAATCGTTGATCTGCATCTAAGGTCACCGCGATAAGCATCTTATATATGTACTTTGTGTACAGATGTGTACCATCCCGCCAAGAACCGGCCGACAATGGTCAAATGCATCAATACATGGTTTGAATGTCCAAAATACATAGTGCATCATTTTGACGGCGGAGTTCTCAAGGTTTTTATGTTTTCACTCAACGATTGTATCGGGAATATATTTTTGCAAGGCTTGCATGTACTTGGGTAAAATTTGACATGACGTCTCCCAAGTACCATAAACATTCTCACGTTCTCTTTTCACCGCCTGCCATGCTTTATCATATGTAATATCATAACCGTATCTCTCCTTTATCATTTGTTGGACCAATTTAGCCCGATAAGATGGATCGCACTGCACCATGCCCACAAGAGTGTCAGTAATAAAATCTCTATCCAGGTTTCTGTGATCTAAATCAGTTGGATGCATCTGGCATTCATGAGAAGGCCCTAATTTGGTGATCTTCCACATAACACGTCTTTTGTTGTAACTCGCCCTCAAAAATCAATTGCACTGTTGAGAAGACACACCTGGAAAATTGGACTTACACACAACTCTCCACACTTTTGGTGAGCTTTCCACCACTCTAAACATAAGTTTCACCCATTTTGCATGATAGTCTTTCACTGCACTCTTCAAATATTTTTAGTCCCTAAAAAGCATTCCCTTAGTTAGGACACCTTCTTGAAAACCGTACATCTTCAAGGGCTTAGGAGCCCCAATTGAGTCAATTGGTACATCTGTGTAGCTTGAATCAAAAAATAAAATTTCACGAATCATTCGAAAATTTTCAGTCGATCTGGGATTTATTGCAGCAGGACCCACAAAATGTTGGGCAGCTTCACGATCGTCAAACTCAACATGCGCATCAACACCATCATCATGATCATCATCGTCACCACTATCGTCTTAGTATCGCTTCCCAACTCATCGGGTTCAGAACTAAGAGGTGAGTATGGCCCAAAATGATTGGCCACGTGTGTATCTATTTCTACATCATTTTCTACGGCAGTATCATGACTCGATCCCCAAGTATTTATGTCATGCTCCTGATTAATGACATTTGAAAATTTTTGTGTGCATATAGGTATACTAGACACATTTTCGTCCCGTAGAAGCTCGGCAAATTGATAATAATCATGATCTATCGAGGCAAATGTGTTGACATTTTCAATTCGAGGCTCAGATTCGACATACAGCTCAAGAAAGTCTAGGCCTAAGGATGGATCTAAGAATCCCCATAAATCTTGCTCATTAGCAAGTGAAACAATACTACACGTGTTATTATAACAGAACTTAGCGGAGACTTTTAAAACTACTTCATTTACATTACTATTCGTAACTGTAAACAAAACATCGGTCAACTCCTCAAAATTTGTCTGACGAGAAATCCTTCTAGAAGCAATTGTCTGGCGATCATACCTCACTTCGTAACCATTTTGCAGAATTTGGCCGCTAAAATACACGACTATGGTGATCATATTTGAATTCGACATTGTCTATATATCCTAACAATTAAGCAAATCACTAAACTTTAGAATTCACGATTTATCACTAAAAATTTAATGCAAATTTTTAAATTTATTTTTGAATCGTGTGCGATACGTAGTTTCAAATTTAATTTTTTCCAATTTGAAAATCTTACACTATGTATGCGATTTTTGATTTATTAATTTTTAAATATTTTTATACGTGCGATTTGTAATTTATTATTTTTAAAATTATTTTTAGTAATTTCATTTTTTTCAGTTATGTTTAATTACGATTGTGATTTTATCTTTTTAGTAAAATCCTCAAATCGATTTTTAATAATTCAAAGTTTCAAATTTAATTTTTTCCAATATTAAAATCTTACACTATTTATGCGATTTTTGATTTATTATTTTTTAAATATTTTTATACGTGCGATTTGTAATATATTATTTTTAAAATTATTTTTTGTAATTTTATTTTTTTCAATTATGTTTAATTACGATTGTGATTTTATCTTTTTAGTAATATCCTCAAATCGATTTTTAATAATTCATAGTTTCAAATTTAATTTCTTCCAATATTAAAATCTTACACTATGTATGCGATTTTTGATTTATTATTTTTTAAATATTTTTATACGTGCGATTTGTAATTTATTATTTTTAAAATTATTTTTTGTAATTTCATTTTTTTCAGTTATGTTTAATTACAATTGTGATTCTATCTTTTTAGTAAAATCCTCAAATCAATTTTTAATAATTCGTAGTTTCAAATTTAATTTTTTTTCAATATTAAAATCTTACACTATGTATGCGATTTTTGATTTATTATTTTTTAAATATTTTTATACGTGCGATTTGTAATTTATTATTTTTAGAATTATTTTTTGTAATTTCATTTTTTTTCAATTATGTTTAATTACGATTGTAATTTTATATTTTTAGTAATATCCTCAAATCGATTTTTAATAATTCGTAGTTTTAAATTTAATATTTTTTAATATTAAAATCTTACACTATGTATGCGATTTATTTATTATTTTTTAAATATTTTTATACGTGCGAAGGCCGAATTATTTATTTTATTTATGCATATCTTGGGTTTTGTCTATTTATAAAATTTAACTAAAATTATATAAATTTTGTCCATTATTTGGTAAAGTGGGCAGTATGTCTTATTTTTGCATATCTTGGATTCATGCGGTTAGCCATTATTATTTGGTAAAGTGGGCAGTAGGTCTTATTTAAAAATAATTTATTAAAAATAATCGAATATAATTAACAACTTCAAAAATACGGCATGCATAAATATAAAAAACAAATAGACATGATAACATCAATAAATTATAAAAACAAGAAATAGACATGATACATCAACAATTTATAATTGAAATACGTATAGCTGCATATCTCATACATGATACAATATAGAAACGGGGTTGGTTAAAAAGACTTCTTCGAATTTGTATTTATATAAAAAGACTTTCTTTCATAAAACAATTATTTATATTTTCATCTCATATTAGGTTATATTATCCAATATTAATGATTGTTGAGTTATATATATTTTTTTAAATACATGATTTATTAATTTATAAAAAATTTGTACATAAAACTTTTACTATGTATGCATACATAAACATTTAATTACCTATAAAAGTAAGTGCAATAATGAATTACTCCAAACTTATACACAGGACACTTTCTTGTCGCACAACATACCCGAAAAGTAAGTTCATAGGATAAATAATAGATTAGAGAAAAACTGTTGGAAATATTTTAATTGGATAATCATAGGATAAATTACATGTGCATAACTGTTGTAATTGGATTACAAAGGTATTAAATAATCATGGAACTAAATATGTAGATATCATAATTAAAGGGGTTCTCAACATTAAATAATCATGGAACTAAATACGTAGATATCATAATTAAAGAGGTTCTCAATTTGTTGAAGAACCAAACTGAAAACTAAAAGGGAAACTTATCCAACAAGAGTTATGGCTCCAAACACAATGTAGATATCACAATTTACTATGTATGCATACACAAACATTTAATTACCTATAAATAATAAATTAACTATGCATAAATTTTATTTCATAAATAACAAATAACATAAGCATAAATTTTATTTCAAAAGATTAACATACCTTAAGCAATTACTTATGAGAGGTGTGGATAGAAATTCAGAGAGTATGAATTCAGCTGTCTGGAGAAGAGAAAATAAGATGAGAGAAAAAAAATTTTGAAACTGATTTGTTGTGCTCCGAGTGAATGAATGTGGTGAATGAATGATAAAATCAAAATGAGTTAAAGAATGCATGTGAGTTGAAAGACGTTTGCATGTACATCACTGGTCAGAAGAAGCAGATTTTTGTTTTTTCGAGTTATGTGTTCAATTCGTATTCATGTGACTATATATATATATATATAAAATTCAATTTCTCATGAAAAATCACGTAAAACATATATATATATTTTTAGAAAATTGATTTCGCAGCTTGAATTTGCGAAATCACATTAAAACTTATTTATTTATTTTTTTGAAAATCGATTTCGCAAATTCAAGTTGCGAAATCAAATTACAATTTTTTTTTAAATCGATTTCGCACTTTCAGTGTGCGAAATCATATTAAAATTTATTTTTTTTAGAAAATATGTTTCGCAGTTTCAAAATGCGAAACCATAAAAAAATTTATTTTTTTTAAGGAAAATGGGTTTCGCACTTTCAGGGTGCGAAACCATGAAAAAAAAAAGAAAAATATTGATTTCGACATGATTTCGTATCCCCTCATTATAGATATTGTATACGGTTTTAATTTTTTATCTATTTTTATTTATCGATTATGGAACGAAAAAAATATATCTATTCCATGAATTAAATGTCTTTAATTAGGCAAACAAATCGTATAAAATCTATTTTTTTTTTAATATGATATCGACTTGAAATATCAAAATTATTCAATATTGAGTAAAAATTTGATGTATTGTATTTTCTTTGTTTAAAAATCTATTTTTCGTACATTTTTATTGTTTATTTTAGAGTGAACAAATAAATCTCTATCATTTTCCATAAATTAAAATATCTTTAATAAAACAAACATGAGACTTGAAGGTCCACAGCCACGCTGTTCGATCATTGACTCACACGATCCACACCATACTGGGCCCGATATACCACATTGATTCAATCACATAAGACTCGAAGGTCCATCACAATTTTTAACAATAATTGGAGTGAGGTGATATGTGTGAGAGTGATAAGATTTTAAATAAATAGAGTGTTTAGAGGATAGTTTTATTCAATAAATCTCATAAGTATCGAGATAAGATCATCAATTATGGACCAAGTATAATGGAATTGGAAGTTACAAGTTTAGAGTTAAATAAATAAGTCCTACAAAATGGAACCTTTTTGTATTTCAAATTTTTATTAGTCAATGTTTATTAAAATAATTTTAATAAACCTTAGATTAAATTATGATCTAAAAATCATCATCTGGAGTTTTGTAAAAGTGTTAAGGTAATTAAACTTCAACTCCTTTATTTAATTAAAATAATAATCATTATTTTAAAATACTCATTTTTGTAGAAAATAATAATCATTATTTTAAAATACTCATTTTTGTGGCTCAGCGAGTGAATGCATAAAGTTTAGTCGTTATTAAATGATTGCATCGTAATTCTATTCTTTTACATTTATTTACTTTGAACCAAACATGCATCAAGAATTTTATAAGAATATTTTCAATTACTGACGTTTGTACTCTATTCCAAATGAAGCCACACTCGCACATCATCATCCGCTCAATGAGATTTTTATCTCACACACCTACTTTTATTTTTTGAACCAAAACCAAATGTCGATAACGCTTGCAACGAGTTAGGGGACCACGAGAAGTAAAAAGTTGAAGACCCCGTGTCGGGAAATTATAAATTGTAATAAGTAAGATACTCATTTGAGATTCCATTGCATACTCTAAGTACTCTTAATTATTCAAGAATATGTAAGATATTTTATCGGGTTGAACACCCAACTGTTGGTTATCGGCTTAGCCATCATTATCTATGTTACTGAACGAGTTATGTTTATTATTATCGAATGATCGCACCTTGGCGCCGTCGGGGCGTGACAACACCTCGTGCAAAATTGTCCTTTTTCCTTTTATTCGGAGTTTCAGGAAAAAAGATAAAAGACCCGTTGGATTTCTATTATTTATCATTTCAAAAAAAGAAAGTTCACTAGGGCTATCGATGTGGTGAAGTGTGAGCCCAATGGTAGCTTCATTTTAATTTTTTTTTTGTATGGGAAGGATTCGATCATAGAACTTGTAGATTTAGGTTACTCGATGATCGTTATTTGTGCATCATGGTGCACCTGAGTAAAGTGCATCTCGATGATAGGTACCCATAGTACAAAAAACTGATTATATAACAGATAATCTAAAACGGGTGTTTCGGCTACATTTTAGAAAGTTGTTTGTTGGCATTCTTGTAAAAAAAATCATACACCAGAACAAGTCTTACAATATACGTTCTAAATAATCGGATATTTGTCATATCTACAACATATATTATAAAACCCGTTATATAATAGTCACTAAATACATTTTAGTTTATTCGGTTATTTAGAACGTATATTATAGATACGTTATGGTACAATTAGTTAGAATGTATATGTATTATACGTTTTAAAAATTAATAAGTTTAGATATAAGACCCACAATTGGAATATTAAAATGCTTTTAATCGAAAAAATATTTCACCCTCAACTGCACTGAGTTTTTATAATATCTAAGTGCTTTTAAATTATTATTTTTACCTCATCCATTAATTAGATATAAGATACACAATTGGAGTTAAATTATAATATAAAGCATCGATTGACATTCAAAAATACACACACACACATTATATCAAATTGGAACCACATAAAAGGCTAAATTTTTTAATTTTCCTTTCTTTTTTATTGTGTGTGTTTGTGTATTTATATTTTTTAGTTATTTAAATATTTTTCTTTTATTTCACATTTCATGTGCAACATTTTAATGCATAGAGTTGAATTAATTTCAGTATGAACGAGAATATTGCCACCCCAAATTTTTATGAGCTCACCAAATATTATATATTTTAGTGTGTTCGAATGAAATTTTCAAACATTGTATTAATATTCGAATTGAAAATTTGAGAGCACATTAAAATTTGGGGAAATTGTCAAATAGTCCTCCATGTGGAGGTCCATTTGCCAATTAGTCCTACATCCAAGTCAAATAGTGCTTACTTTTTGCCAAATAGTCCAAATTGTGATATGAATATACCACAATACCGTTACTATTAATAATAATAATAATAATAATAATAATAATAATAATAATAATAATAATAATAATAATATTTAATTGGGGCAGTAGGTGGCTGCCGCCGACTGCCACTGTCGGCCGCCACCGCCGTCCGACCAGTCGAAAAAATTTTTGGCCCTTAGAATTTTTTTTTCGATCGTCTGAGAATATTTTCCGGTCATCGGAAAATTTGTCGGTTGCCGGATTTTATTTTATTTTATTTTTTTGTTTCAAACAGAATATTTCTTACTGTATGTCTGAATTTCTTACTAAATGTTCATGAAGTCAGTGTAGTCAGTATTTTTTTTCAACCCAAATAATTTTTTACTATATGTCTGAATTTCTTACTATATTTTCAAACACTTTTTACTTAATGTCAAAAAATATTTCCGCTCACCGGAAATATTATGTCCGAATCTCTTACTATATGTATAAAAATAATTCCGATCACCAGAAATATTCCTTACTATATGTAATAAATTTTTTATTTAATATCAAAAATTCATATACTTGATGACAAAAATATTTTATTTGATTGTAAAAGTTTCTTACTTTGATGTGCAAATGCTGTTATGTATTTCCTATTTATTACACACTTTTTTTTTTACTTAATACTTTCTTTTTCACCAAAAAAATAAAATAAAATTCTTGTTTAATAGCAAATTATTATTATGTATTTCTTATTTAATACAACCATATATTATTTTATAGTGAAATTTCGAACTTTATTTTCGAAAATGTAACAAAGTTTATTACTTTATAATATGAAGTAAGAAAGTTTGTTATTTTATATTCGAAAAAAATAAGAAGAACTCTTATTTTATAGTTAAATTTGTTACTCTATTTCCTAAAATAAAGACATTCTTAATTTATGTTAAAAAATAAAAGAAAAAATATTACTTTATAGTGAAAATTTCATACTTTATGTATGGGAAAGTAAGAAGATTTCTCACTTTATAGTGAGTTTTTTTTACTTTATGTTTGTTAGGCAAAAAATAAAAAAGACTCACCGTAAAATATCCCGGCGGTGGTCGCCGGAAAAATCTCCGGCGCCGGCGGAGGTGGAATTGAATAGTGGTGGTGGTGTGTTGTTTATTGATATTATTATTATATTATTATTTTTAATAGGGGTAAACTTGTATTGGTTGGACTATTTAACATTTTGTATAATGGGTTAAAGTATTTGACAAAAATATTTTTTCCTTATGTAGTATTTGACAATTTCCCCTTAAAATTTACATGTTTTCGATAAAAATTTCAAATATTAAATATGTGCTCAAATTTCCAGTATAAACAATATTCAAAAATTTATTTCAAATAATTTTATATTTATAAATTACAAATATTAGTGTTTTGCCAGATTGATGAGTTATAATCCGTTAGACCATTTGATCCAATACTATGATATATTGGTTTTTTTGATTTTTCATAAATATCTGATTCTTTTGGCCTAACCAACCTAAGAATGCTACCTCTATAAAATGACGTGAACTCATAAAATTTTTGGGTATTAATATACGACCATGTTGTATTTCACGTTCAAAATTTTATATTTTTTCCATGCTCCATGTTTACATTTTCAAAATGTAAGGGTTTAAAAAAAATAAAAAATCTTTTGCTTTTTGCTAAACCTTCCAAGTTCCAACTATCAGCATTGCCGCTGTTTCTGTCTTTCCCCAAGTCCCCATTACAAAAAACCCTAAACCCCCTTTCATCTTTGCCCTCGCTAATTCGAACACCGATGGAACAAAAACCAGATCATTCCTCACCACCCGACGACAAAAACCAGCCAAATCTATGCCACGAGTGCAAAATCAACCCGTCAAAGTACAAATGCCCCGGTTGCTCTCTCCGCTCGTGCAGCCTCCCCTGCGTCAATTCCCACAAGAAACGCACCGCCTGCACCGGCAAACGTCCGCTCACCAACTTCGTCCCGGTTTCTCAATTCGACGATAATCTCCTAATTTCAGGTGACAAAACGAGTTGAATTAAAATTTTAAAAGATCCCAATTTTGAATCCTCAATTGATATATTTCCCCCTCAATCTGGTAGATTATAACATGCTCGAGGATGTGAAACGAATTGCTGATTCGGCTCAGAGGATGAGAATTAAGTTGTGCGGATATTCAAATTTTAGGGTTCCGTATCCCCTCAAAAGCCTTAGAAGTGCAGCTGCGAGCCGTAGGACGAAATTACTGTTTCACTCCCGTGGAATGTCAAAGAGACAGAAAAACCAGTCTTACTACGACAACAAGTAAGTAATTTCCAGGTCGCATGAGATTTGTGTTTATACGTTTAACAAGGCCTTCATTTTCTTCACCGTTCTGTTCCAGGATGAAGTTCATAGCTTGGACAATTGAATGGCGGTTTCATTCAACTGATGTTGTATTGGTTGATCATGGGTGAGGATATTGTTACATGAAAATTTGTACATTTACATTATTTTAACTATTTTGTAATCTCATGGGATATATTTTTTTTTTTTAAATTTTATTTTGTGCTGCAGAGTAAATGAGAATTCAACTCTGGCATCTGTGATTGAAAATCATCTAAAACCCGGCCCGTGGAACCACTCGTTGAGACAATTCTGTGACCAGAACCTCGATTCTCTAAACTTTTTCACCCGAAAATATCCAAAGGTGTTTTTTTATTTCCGACTGTATTTTGCTGATTTGTTATTCAATTTATATCTTACTGTGAAGTGGTTCAAGATTTTAATATTAGATTTAGGGGGCATTTAGGCTTAACCTTAAGGGTTATATTTGTAATTATCCCAAAAAATTAAAAATAATAAATCAATTGAATAGAAGCTGAATATTGCACAGTTTTTTGCTTTACTCATCCGAGTTGAGAATCTCATATGTTGATTTCCATTTGTTAACTAATGACTCTTCTAATTTTTTCCCCTTCTCAATGCAGGGACCCAAATCGCCTTTCCTTCGACTAAACATAAGGGCACCAATCCGTGAACAGTTAGCAAATATGATCATTTTAGAGTACCCTGTAATCCATGTCTATTTACCTTCTCACACCTACGATTTTCACGTATTAAACGATGTCCCTCCAAGAAAACCAGAGATTAACGAGCCCACAAATAACGATAGTAACCCAATCACTGAAGGCGTCACATTTAAAGAAGAAGAAATCGAAGATGGTGAATTTCTGGATCCTCTCGTTTCAGATCTCATGAACAGGGAAACCGAGCGGGCCCCACCAGTCACGAAGCGGGCCCGATCAGTCCCCGACGCAATCGATGGGGACAATAGTATAGAAACCAAATCGTGCATCGAGCAGCTGGACGAGATTGGCGATTTGGATTTCGATTTTGATTTTGAGCCGGATATAAACGACGTGTACCCTGAACAATTAGATGCTAATTCGGACGAGCTTTTTGATTTTGAGAGGGAGTTAGCCGAGGAACGGGATGTGGAGGTTGGAGAGTGTTTGGCCGAAGAAGAGCTCGAGGAAGGAGAGATAGCTTAATTAAGCAGTTTATTTTATTCGTAAATGTCAATTAAAAAAAAGTGATGGGTTTGATTGGATGTTCTTGCTGGTGTACGGTGGGCTGGCAGTCACCGAATGTTTCCTCCTGTGCTGTGTATCTTGGAGCCATCTAACTTTATGCACTGTGCAGTGATCATCCTCATTTTTGCAGGTCTATTTCCCTTTTTTTTTCTTTTCAATTCTATTCGTAATTGTCAAAGTATGAGTAATTGCTATCTTTCGTCGTGTCAAGTGTAGAGATTTCGCCGCAAGTAAGCGTGGCAAAGTCTAAATTCCAATTTTTGTACATGTGTGTTGAATTATTTATAGAATTTTCACCGTCCAACTTAGAAATCAGTAGGCCTCTTGTGAGACCGTCTTACCGAGACGAATGTGAGATTATTTTTTTTTTGGTTCAAACGGTTACGTTACGATTAAGACTTTTTTACGTTTCAAAAGTATTTTATTTATGTACAAGTGTTGTGAGTTTGATGTCTTTCATTTCCTAACTTCGCAATTGTTATAACTATTGTAACTGTTTTCTTCTTTGAACTAGGGGTTTGCATGATTCTAATGGTTCAGGGATTTGCAAATCTCCAGAACCGTACCAATATTCGAAGATTTGAAGATTTCAAAATTAAATCTTTAAATCTCCAGTATTGAACCATAGCTATCAAATTTTGTATATAATAATTTATTTAATATACTGATGAAATATGCTAATATTTTTAAATTGATATTATTAGTTGATTAAAAGTTAAATATATGTATAAATTATAATTATGCAAGCAACTATTTTATAAATTAGTATAAATTAAAGTTGTCGTAAAGTAATAAGTTTCTTGTCAACAATATTTATCATGGACAAAGTTAATAGCTTATTCTATTATCAATATTTAAATTTTATATTTGTTATTGTCATGTTCTAATAGTATGTAGTTTACATTATGTGTAGTTAATATCAAAAATACATACAAGTTAAAGGTGGTATAAATATATAATATAATGTAAAAACACTCTTAAAAACCGCTTCTAGTTTCGGTTCGATACGGTTCAATACGGTTTTTGGTTAAAAATCTCCAGATTGTACCATTTAAAATTTTCAGATGATTCGATTTGGAAAAAGTTAGAAATTCAACGGATATTTTCATTTCTGAGACTTTTCAATCAAACCTAATGTGAAAATTCTTCAAGATGAAGGGCACAAAGTGTTCCGCTGTTAAACAGACTTTGGAAAGAGGGATGAGCTAATGGGATTTGGGAAGGGATGCCTTTGGAAATTCGAAAGAGTTTTGGACTGAATTAAAATTCTAAATATCCGAATTTGGCCTAAAGACCAGATCAAACTTTCTAGGTTTTTACAATCCAATCCCACAACTTCTCATTGTAATTCATGAAGAGGAGCAAAAAAGGATGGCACATTTTCGTTTTTAAAAAGAAAAAATATTAAGAAAATTAAAAAAAATCCCTACAACGCCATTACTTTATCCCAAAATCTGTAAAAATGAACCTTGTGTAATTAAATTGTCCAACTTAACAAATTAATGGATCTTTCTTTTTAATGTGGACAATATACCTACCCCCCCCCAAAAAAAAAGGATATTGCCATTGGGTGGTGGATCAGGGCCCCCATGAGCCACAATAAGGCCAACTGCATTTCTTTTGTAAAGTATAGTCAAACCTCAATTTCCTTTTGTAATTCTCAAAAAGCTTTGGGCATTTTTTGTAATTAAGCTTGAACCTCGGGAGTAGTTTTGTACCTATCCCTAAAACTTTCTTCGATTATTATTTTGTTTGATTTTGATAACCCGAGAAGTACCTTTGTTCTTGCTTTCAAGTAAGAACGTTTGTTAACTTACATGATCAAATAGAGTAATTTCCATTGCTACAAATTGATAAAACGCAAAAAGCTTCTAACTGATTTTCCTCCATGCAGGGACTAACTAACATGTATGAGGAGGGGGGGCCGGGCCCCCCTAACTTTTTTCAATTTTTTAAAAAATTGTTTACACGTAAACTATTATTATATCATGTATGGATTATGTACTTTTTTTTTTAATTTTATTTTTTTATCAAGTGATATTTGCATTTAGAGTTTTTAGTAAAAAGTAGGTCCACTGACTAATGTGAGACCACAAGCGTAAGATTGTCAAACTTTTCAAATTAATCTGGAATATATTATGATTTTTATTATAATAAAAATATGATTTTCACTATAAAAACATGGAATTTATAACGTCTTTGTAAGATGGTTATGATATATATTATATCCTATATAATATTAAAGGAATCGTAATCAGAATCGTTCAAATCGATTCCTGTTTCGGAGTACCACAATTTCTATTTAGATTCAAATTTTGATTTCATATCAACAATAAATTAAAAACACATTGGGCAAAAGGGTAGAGTATGTCTCTCTTTTTTATTGTTATAATTACTGTTTTTTTTTTTTTTTTTTTTAATTATTTTGAAAATGCTCTCGTCAACATCTGACGAGGACTCAACACTGCACCTATTTTAACCTTTCACCACCAATTAATTGTTTTGGTGTGAAACACATGTTTGTATGTTCGCGACAGGGCATGTGATTCGAAATAACTCAATTGAAAGACCCCATCCCAGCCAGGGGCCCCACCTAACCCATCCTAATTTTTCTTCAGCCCCCGCCCGTCTATTTAATATGCCATGCTGAAATGAAATTTTATTCATCACCATAATAACAGCCATGGCAACTTCAAAAGGCTCCATAAGCCATGGCAACTATTTCAAATTGTTTTTATTAATGTTTATTTTTTGCTCGTCGTTTGCGAAAACAGGGCTCTGGTTATGTGTACGCAGTCCGCGCCTTTCAACCGTAGTGACTTTCCTCGGGTTTTCGTTTTTGGAGCTGCCTCGGCTGCTTATCA
>BMAC01000302.1:588799-615699 GCA_014905375.1 Phtheirospermum japonicum | reverse complement strand
TGCATTAGGTCAAAACTCAAGAGTTGTTTTGATTTGCAATTATCCCTCGTAAAACATTATGATTTAATTTTATGTGGTAGGTTTTCTAAATGTTAAATAAGTTTATAGATGACTCGGTATATTGTTGAATTGATTTGACTTTAGTATATGTAAATAATAAATTATTTACAAGTGTGCAACGATAATGGGTGCAGTGCATTGCAACAAAAGATGGGACAAAATTAATTTAAAATAAATACTGTGAATTTTTGATGTCAGAAGCGCCACGTTCAAATTAATGCTGTTATATGCATTATTAGATCAACATGTTGAATTATTGGATCAAGCCCCATGTGGTTTCTCGAAATATCTGATAAGAAAAATAAAAATAAGAAAAATTGAATGTGATTATTTGTCGTTATTGACACGTTTTTTTTTCTTTTTCTTTTTCTAAATAATTATTTTGCAGCTGATATCAAAGGTGTACCAATTGGTAATCCAGTAAGTTGTCACCATCAAATCCAGCATTCGTGTGCCCTTATTTTTATTTATTGTTATTATTTGGATAAAACTAATATTGTAACAAAAATATTCAGACTGGAGTGCCAATCTTTTTTACCTATCCCAAAGGACTTCACGATCTTCTAGTCTACACCAAGAAATATTACAATAATCCACCCATTTACATTACCGAAGCGGGTATGTTTAAATATTTCACTTTACCAATTATTATATATAAATATATATAAGTTATACAGATATTATTTAATTTTTTTTTTAGGGATGGGCGACCAAAATAATGATACCATGAAAAATAGTATCAACGACCCGCAAAGAGTTGATTTCTACACTCGTCACCTTCACGGTGTTCGTGAAGCTATTAGGTAAGCACAATATATATTTCAGTTATATAATATTTAATTTAATTTTTCACTTTTTTTTTTCTTTACTTGAATCAGTTTTTGTGAGAAATTTATAAACTGTGTAATACTAAACGATAGAATCCATTTTTCTACATGGTTTGCTATGTTGAACTACGTGTGATTTGCACATTGCTTCTAAATTTGAATTTTTATGATTTTGTGTTCAAACCAGATGATGTGACAAATCATTCAATTTTGAGCACAAAATCACAACAATTCTAGTTCTGCGACAAATTAAAATTCACATATATTTGGTATGTTATTTTATTACAAATAATAATTTGTAGGATAAATTTTGAAAACACAATAGCGCCGGTTATTAAATAATTACCCCTCAAAAAATATGAGAATAACTAATATGTGTGAATGTGACAGGCAAGGTGTAAATGTGAAGGGTTTCATTGCATGGTCATTTTTGGACAACTTTGAATGGGGATCGGGTTACAGCCTCTTGTTCGGGCTTTGCTATGTGGACCGCACAAATGGGCTCAAAAGGACTCCCAAAAAATCAGCTATTTGGTTCAAGAATTGTCTCGCCAAGAAGTAGAGAAAAATCTTGTATCCCGAGGGTATTCATGTAATAAATCCCATCTTGACGGGCCTATTTGACTTCTCCTTTTTATTTGTAATGATGCAATGTTACAATTAAGACCTTATTTTGCACGAGGTGTTATTTTTATCTGGCGAGGCAAAGACCATATTCGTCAAGTTCATTCTATGTTTGGCAAGTATCTACATTTAGCAACGAACCAATACCAGATTGGTATCGTAAAATACTAGCAAGAATCAAGTGTTAATCATTTTTACACCTAATCCTACATAATGTTATAATAAGATATTATTTATTTTTTAAAATATAATTTGACATAAAATATAATATAATAATATATTATTAGAATAAAAAGTATTTTTTTCTAATCATATAATAAATAAGAATTTTTTATTATTTATATAATCTTAAAAAATTTCTGCTTATTAAGATTCAAAATGTCAATAAGTACTAGTATTACAAACAAGGTATTTGCACTTTTACCTATTAGAAAATGATACTTTGACTTGCAAAATTCCTTCAACTTAAGATGATGATTTGCCACATATCCATCAAAATATCTTCTTGATTCTTTGATATCCAAAAGATCTTGTGAATCTTATCCCCACCTAATTAAATAAATATATACTGATAAAATCAATTCAGATTATAAGGCGACTTAGAATTATGAAAACCTGCCAAAAATGTGAGCAACCAGCTGGTCCATTATTGATAATTGTGCTCATCTCGTTCGCATTGATAAGACTTGTGCAGCTGTTGCTCATGATATGATCTACCGATCAAATTATATTGCTGGCCTGAAATTATATCGGTAAGTAATAATTAATAAAATATTAATAAAAATGAATTTGGTGAAATTGTCTTACGAGATTACAAGAGGTTAATTATATAGTGAAATTACAATAAATGACATGAATTATAAAAAAGTATTTTAATCCATAATTTCATCCTAATATTATAATTACATTTATGATCCCTTATAATTGCTTATAATAATAATCCTTATAATATGCTTCTAATAATACTATACGATAACAATATGCAAAATTAAGTCTCCATTTGAGTGCAGGTCACTTCATCTTCAATCAATTTATTTTATATTGTTTGATAATTCAACTGATAGTTAATTGGAATAAATACCATCTTCATCATTTTCTTTTTTAAAAAAGTATTTTGTATTATTTTACAGTTTTAAGGAAATATTGTTTCTTAAAAATAATATAATAGTTATTGTTATCACTATTATTTTGTTATCATTCTTATATATATATTTTTAATATTTTGTAAGTAAGATTTTATTTATTATTATTTTAAAATCTTCTTGCCTTTTATATATCTTATTTTTATATTACTCAATTATGTCTCTATTGTTAATTTAACGTTTTCAATTTAAACATTTCAATCACCTAATTTACTAAACAATAATTTAAAACAATATCAAATGTTAGTTACCATTCATAATTATTAATTCTTTAAATTAGCTATATGTAGGTACTGATCGTGGGAGAATATTTTTAGAAAGAAGTCAATTTCACATTACTGAACTGGCATAAGAATTATTTCAATTTTCAACAAACTAATTTTCATTGCTGTGAGGAACGCCATAAACTCCCAATTGTTATTATTATTGTTTTTATATTACATACATACGTGCGCCACATGATAAATAATGATAAGTTTTTTTCAAGATTTTTTTCATGTATACATCTGGCGTACACCTATTATATACAACAAACAAATTGAAAAGTCTACTTTCACAAAGTACTAGGCTTGGCTACGGTTTCTAAACGTAGTCTTAACGGTTCCAATTCTAAAACTAAACCGGGTGATTTCTAAAAATTCTAAGTGATGGTTTCTACCGTTGTTCCGAAAATCGGACTGAACAACGAGCCGCTAAAATTATAGGTTCATTAGTTCACAGGTCTAATCGTGATCGGACACAATATAACATAGGAAAATATAGTTGAATTAATTACAATAAAGAGAAATAAAATAGATCAAGTCTAATATCATCGCTCCAAGTCTAACAACTTCAAAATGAAATAAAATTAATTATCATAATATGTATTTATTTGTACTTCAAATAAAAAATATGACCCGTCAGTTTTTATTTAATATAAAAAGTCAGTTTTTATTTAATATAGAAATAGGAAAATAATTTATTAAAAAAATTACAAAAAAAAAAAAAACAAAAATAAAAATCGGAGTTGAACCGGTACAGGTTCACCGGTCCAACCGGTTTGATCGATTTTGTACCGGTTCGAAAGCCTCCCGGTTTTAACATGAAAATCGGATCGGTGTGATGACCGGTACCCGGTTTAACCGGTTGAACCGGCCGGTCTGGTTCGATTTTCATAACCATGATTTCTACACGATTGTTTTAATCTTAATCAGAATCGTTTATTTATTTATATTTTCTAAAACTATTTAATCTTAGTGTTGGGGATTTGGGATATTTCGAAAGTTATTCTTGGTAACTTTGGTTCAATATTACAAATATGAAAAGTTTATTTTTCCGAAGAGTTACACGCCAATTCATACTAACCCAAAATCTCAGATCTTTTGCAGGTTTCACAACAATTATGGATATTCAACTGAGCGATGGGGATTGAAAGACTAGTTAAAGATAGACATTTGAAAGAGGTGGTGTAGAAAGATAAGGAACCTAGAGAACAAAGAAAACCATCGCCCCTGCCACCTCCAGGAGGACCTCCGCAAGCGCAGGCGGAGGGACAACCACGACAGAAGAGGCAAAAACAGGCTGAACGAGGGGGAGCTGCTGGAAATAACAGGAGGAGAATAAATATGATATTCGGCGGGCCAATGAATAGATACACAAACAACACACAAAAAACAACACGTGAAGGCAACTCGCCCATGACTGTGTGAGGTCGCTGCAATTAACATGCGACCTTCAGCATCAGGGCCAATGATTTCTTTAAGTCTAGAGAAATGACAGGGTTTGCAGGTGGAGCATAATGATGCACTCGTAATTGAAGCAAAGGTGCCAGGGTATGAAGTTGGAAGCATATTTGTGGACAATGGAAGTTTAGTTAATATTATCTACCGAGCGAGATTGGATCAAATGAATTTGAAAGTAAAGGTACAACTTGTACAAACACCTATTTATGCTTTAAATGGCGCAAAGGTTATCACTAAAGGTGAAGTAGTACTCCCAGTGGCATGGGAAAAGGGCGAGCTACGATTAAAGAAGGAGCCGAAATCATAAATCATCAAAGCCGCTTCAGCATACAATGTTATACTAGGACGACCGGCTCTCAACGAATTCTAGGAAGCACTTCTACTTATCCCATAAGCATAAAATACCAGCAGGGAATAAAGTGGGAGAAGTAATATCAGAGCAGCAGGTCGCCAGATCATGCTATCAGATGACAGTGAGGAAGGGGATGAGCGAAGGAAAGCGGGAAAGAAGCGGCGATGTACGAGTAGGGATACTTAGTTCCAAAAAGATGAGGAAGGAGGGGAATTCTGTCCGACCTCATGAGGAGCTCATGGATATTTCATTAGAAGAGGGCAGGCCGGAATGTACTACCTGGATAGGAACTCGGATGCCGAAAAACGTGAAGTAGAGATGATTGATTTATTAAGGGAATTTCGAGACATCTTCACCTTTGGAGACGGGGAACTACCAATAGTATCTTCTAAAGTCGCGCAACACCATTTGAATGCTGATCCAGAGGCGCGACCTGTGCGACAGAAAAGGAGGCATTTTGGAGTGGAGTTGGACAAAGTGATAGAAGAGGAGGTACAAAAGTTGCGGAAGGATGGCCATATCCGGGTGATCCAATTCCCGGAGTATTTATCCAATGTCGTGATGGTACCTAAACCCGGTCAGAAGTGGAGGATATGCGTAGACTGTCGTGAGTTGAACAAAGCCTACCCAAAAGATCATTACCCATTACCACGCATCGACCAACTGGTCGACGCAACTTCCGGGTGCGAGCTTTTGAGCATGATATATCACAGGGTATCATCAAATCCCCTTGGCGAAGGAGAACCAACCTAAGGTGAGTTTTATCACCTCGACGGGTACATACTTTTTATTTCCATGCCGTTTGGGGTGAAAAATACTGGGGCAACCTATCAAAGTTTGGTAGACAAGATGTTCAAGGACCTGTTAGGTTCAATCATAGAGATCTATGTGGATGAAATGCTGGTGAAGAGAAAGAAGGCAGAGTTTCACGTGGAGGACTTGAGGAAGGCTTTTGCTATACTAAGGCATTATGACATGCGGATGAACCCAAAGAAGTGTCATTTTGGGGTTTAATCGGGCAAGTTTTCGGGGTATATGGTGATAGAAAGAGGTTTTGAGGTGAACTCGGAGAAGGTGTGAGCTGTCATGGAGATGCCCCATCCTCGAACGGTGAGAGACGTACAAGTATTAACAGGTCGCATTGCACGACTTAGACGATTTTTTCAGAACTTTAAGGAAAGTTTCCAAGTTTGAATGGACCAAGGAGGTAGCAAAAGCTTTTGATAAGCTCAAAGAGTACCTGACTGAAATCACATTGCTAACTAAACCTATGCCAGGCGAAGATCTGATTCTTTATATATCTGTTGGAGAGGTCGCGGTGAGTTCTGTACTAATCAGGGAATATGCGGGTGTTCAAAAACCCATCTACTCTGAGTTGAACTATTCAGAGCTTGAGAAGGGTGGATTCGCATTGATCTACACGGCGAGAAAGCTTCGACCTTATTTTTTGGGTCACAAGGTTAAGGTACACACTAATTTAGCTTTCAAACAGGTTTTGAGCAATCCAAATGTATCAGGGCGATTGGTGAAGTGGGCAGTTGAGCTCAGTGAGTATAATGTAGTGTATGAGCTGAGAACGGCAATTAAGGCTCAAGTATTAGCAGATCTTTTACAAGAGATGGTGCGCTCGACAGAGAATGAAGCTGAACAAAAAGTATGGTTGTTGCACGTGGATGGATCGACTATGACGTCGAGAGCGGTGATTAGCACATATTTGTCTTTATTTTTATTAGTATTTTAGTTAGTTTTTCTTATTATTTTTGGTATAAGTTGGGTAGTTTAAGCTTAAATTTGTATATTTGAACTTCCAGCTTATTTTACTGCTTTTTGATCTAGATTGATGCAATTAGGATATATTTCGTTGTTTTTCGCCTTATACTAAGTAACCAGAAGAGTTCAGCACTTTAGAGATGAAGTATGACGATCGAGAGTCAAAGATCGAGCTTTCCAGCAAAGAAGTAGCAAGAATCAGTGGCTAACGGTTTTCCAATAACGGTTATTCCTTCTGGAACCGTTATCGTATCATTGAAGGAAGAAAGAGAAGCTAACGGTGCATTAGCGATAGCTACTAACCTCTAGTTGCTACCGCTAATCTATAACGGTTACTTACCATTACCTTACCGTTGTTTACAACCGATGTTAAAAATCATAGGCGCTGAAATGAAGAACTAGAGGTAGCTACTATAACGGTTACCTTACCGTTAGCGGGCCCAGAACAGACTTAAGAAGACTTGCGGCCCAAGAAACAAAAATCTATAAATACTACCCCATAAATCCGATTTTCTAAGTTACCTAAGTTGTAGTTAGACACTTTAAACTTATTCCTAGGTTTTTAAAGGTCTCTTAGGGATTGACAACCCCAACGAGTGCCGAGTTATTTTTAGTTTCTCTTCAAAATTCTTAGATTTAGATTTCTAGCTTTAGATTATCTTTAGATAATTTAGACTCAAGTTTTCTACAACCAAGATGCTGCAATTTCATCGTTTTAATTAGTAAGTTTTCTTTTCGTTTAATTAATTCTCATGCTTTCAAATTCATCCTTTCTAGTTTAATTAATTGATCTTCAAAACAAACCCCCCCCCCCCCCCCCCCCCCCATGTGTTATGAATTGTATGATCTTGGTGATTTTGGATAGATGATTGTGCTGAGATTATTATGATGATATTGATGAAATTTATTGGCTAGATATAATGGGTCTAGAGCCTAGAATCATCGTGAACTATCGATTGGGTTTTTCCCAAAAGATCGTGGAAACGATTCGAAACTCTAAAACCCTTGTTTTCTTAAACTTTTCAAAACCCTTAATTTTTATTGTTCTTCGTTTATATCAATTTATTGTTTTTATGTGTTTAGATTAGATTTTTATTTTTATTTCTTATTTGTGAACGACAAACACAAGAAACACTTCCGAATCTAGTTTTCCTTGAGAGACGACTTGAGTCAACTTATCAACTTACACGCGATCCCGTTCTTTTGAGGGCGAGCTTTTAAAATCTGACAAATATTTATAAGTAGGTACACAAAATTTCGAATCAAGCGGGGCTATGAGTTGTTCTGACTAGCCCGAAAGGAGAGAATCTCGATTTGCGATCAAGATGGAGTTTAAGGCCTCCAATGAAGCTGAGTACGAGGCATTGCTGCAAGTTATTAAAATGACAAGCGACCTGGAGCAAGGTGAATAAAAATGTACAATGATTCACAGTTGGTAGCACGCCAATATGATAGGTCTTTCGAAGCAAGAGAAGGACGCATGCAGGAGTATTTGGGAAAGCTTAAGGAAGGGGTAGCTCAGTTTGAGGATTTTAGATTAGAACATCTATCGCAAACTGATAATACTAGGGTGGATCAGCTCACGGAACTGGCAAGAACATTGGGTACTTGTGACAAAAGAAGGGTCACATTGATGGAGTTAGCTCAAAATAGCTTGGAAAAAGGAAAGAAAGTCATGGAGATAGACGAAAGAGTATACCCACTCAGATCCTGTGAGTCTTATTACATCGCAAGAAAACTTGCTCCATTCTTCGAGCAAGTCTGAGTATTTTTTATAGAGAGTGGGGTGTTTTTTATTTCATATTAGAAGTGGAAAAAATCTATATCAGGTTCTACGTTGTGATATGTACATAGAATTATATACCCGGTTATAAACCTAATGGAATTGGGGGTCATTTGGAATATGAGAACTTTATACCTCTCGGATGCAGTGACCACGAAGGGGTGCATGGGAAATCTAATCCCTGACCTTAAGTGGTCGTCAAAAATAGTAATATGGTTTTGAGGGGGATGGTCTGGATTGTTTTTACCAGCTTTGGGCTGGACAAATTGAATGGTGTCAGGAAGGTTGAGGCTTTCAATGAGAGCTACGAGCTGGTGTCGATCTGGGAGTACCCAGGAATTTTTAGTGGTCACCCGAGTAGCTCGTGGAGGGAGATAGCTCGGCATGAGCAGATGGGGGTACAATGGTTATAGGGTTGGTGAAGAAAAAGTCAGAATTAGATGAGGATGAAGGTATTTCTGGTTGAGTTAAGGGAATGGGTTTTGGGATACCCTTAGTCAAGTCTCTAGTTTGAGCCTCAAGCTCGGGCTAAGAGGCGCTTTCCGCAGGTTCATCGACCAAGCCGGTTCTGAATGTAGATACATTTTTTCTTTTACTTGGTCGAACCAAAGGGATTTCTATGGATTCCGTTTCAGATGGCATATCATGGACGGGAGAGTTAGGGTTTTGAGAGTCAGAATTGGAGGAAACTAAATTCGTCATATATTCAGTAATAAAAGTATAAACTGGGGAAGGGGGAGAAAAGAAATATGTTCAGAATGTAAAAATTCAAAATAAAATAAAATAATCAGTGTTGAAGTGCTAAGTTAAGAGGACTTACGGATGGTGTTGAGAAGAAATGAATCTGCAGCGTTGAAATTCTGAGTTGAGAGTGATCGTGTTTTTCGCCGGTGAATTCTTGGGTTTTTTTACAGAAGGAAATGGTGAATACTTGCTTTTGATTTTTGGTATACAAAGGAAAGAAGGTGAAGGACGTCTGTATGGGGAGCGGCGCAAATTTGAAAAGACAAGTAAAATTTGGGAGACGCAATGGTTGGTAGTATTGATTGTGGTCCTTTCATTTCCTGGCCCATAAGAATAAATATATTATGATGAAATAAGCATGCGATACGTGTCCGTCATAATGGTAATATGCATTTAATGTTCGTAAGTCTGAGGTGATGTTTGATAGTTTTTTCGCTTTTACCAAGAGGTATGTGGGATTGACTTTTAGGGTTACTTATGATTACATTCCACTTGATTTCCTACCTGAATCAAGTAGAATGTGGGGGACTAGCTGATATGATATCAAATATCTAGGTCGGTAAACATGCGGGTTTATGGGGATTAATGAGGTGACCTCCCCTTTAGAAGGGACAATCTTTTTATAGGGGAGCGAACTGTTTTGGGAGTGGCGAGTTCTCGTATAGGAGTGACAAGCTCTTATATGAGGGTGGAGAGCTCTTATCAGGTAAATGGTATTATCATAGCTCGATACTGAGAGTTGAGTTTTATGGTTGATAAGATCTTGGGCCCTGATGGGCTGATATGGATTATGGTATGGGGTCTCGACGGACTAAAGGTATGGTATGACTATTGACCATGGTTATTATGGTAGTTTCACGAGAGTTCCACTATCTATGGTGACTTAGCATATATGAGCAATCCTAATTTTAAGTCTATCGCCATTTATGATATTGTTGTTTTAATAGGAGACGTGAACCCTAGATTGGGAACACGTCTCTTGTTTATATAAAAAGGACACATGCCTCACTTTTTTCTTTAAGTTGATCTTATATCCTACGTTTTGAGCTCTCGCATATCACTCTTAAAAATGAACCGACTTAAGCATCAGATGGCCTACGCCGGGGCTGTCCGGCTTGAGATTTGTTTTGTTGGCAGATCAGGTCGTTAGGAGTTTTATGGAAGTCTATCAGGTCACCTAGCACGTATTTGGGGTTAGTATTCTCTTTTCTAGGTGAACCAAACTTTTTGGTCGCATCGCCTAGGAACCAGTTACAGGAGAAGTTGCCACTTAGGGTTGGAAGAAAAATCAAAATTACTAAAAAGAAATCCTTGAAATAGTATATATATATACCCACATTTCGGTAAGGTATGAGCTGCGTAACTTACCGAAAATTTGGTATTTGGATATATTCGGTATAAAATTTTAAATATATGTTCGATATGATATCTGTATCGATATGAGCGAAACTTCTCGATATGCTATTTCACAGAAAAATATGCATGACTCGTTTTGCAACGTGTAATAAAAGTTGTCTTTTGTTTGCAACTTTCAAGTGTTTGGTTTTATTTGCAGATTGGGATACATAATTATTATTGATACAAATTAAGACTAAAATACTATATCATCATTTGTCATGTACAATAATCTAGATTCTACAATAATTAAAAATTCTTATTATTCACACCTGTAGATGATAATAATCTCAATTTTACAATAAATAAAAATTATGATGGACTAAAGTCATTTAGTCTAGTTATAAAAAAAGAACAATTCATCCTTTTTTTTGACCTAAATATAAAGATTTATATTTACTTTACACCTGAGGTACCTTTTTAAGACAAACAATTGTAATTGGAGTAGATAACTATCTAACTTTTTTAAATGGTTTCCAGGAAAATAATTTATCACTAAGTTTATAAATCTATAAAATGTCGATAAATTAAAATAAAAAATTCTCAAATTATGTTTACTAGTTATGACAAATTGATTCGAACTTTTGTGTACCTACTTATAAAAATTTGTCAAAAATTTAAAAGCTCGCCCGCAATAGAAAAGGGCAAGCTACGAGTAAAGAAGGAGCTGAAATCTTTAATCATCAAAGTCGCTTCAGCATACAATGTTATACTAGGATGACCCGCTCTCAACGAATTCTAGGCAGTACTTCTACTTATCACATAAGCATAAAATACCCGGCAGGGAACAAAGTGGGAGAAGTAATATCAGAGCAGCAGGTCGACTAATCATGCTACCAGATGACAGTAATGAAGGGGATGAGCGAAGGAAAGCGAGAAAGAATCGGCGATGTATGAGTAGGGATACTTAGTTCCAAAAAGATGAGGAAGGAGGAGAATTTTGTCCGACCTCATGAGGAGCTCATGGATATTTCATTAGAAGAGGGCAGGCCGGAATGTACTACCCAGATAGGAACTCGGATGCCAAAAAACGTGAAGGTAGAGATGATTGCTTTATTAAGAGAATTTTGAGACATATTCACCTTTGGAGACGGGGAACTACCAGTAGTATCTTCTGAGGTCGTGCAACACTATTTGAATGCTGATCCAGAGGCGCGACCTGTGCGACAGAAAAGGAGGCATTTTGGAGCGGAGTTGGACAAGGTGATAGAAGAGGAGGTATAAAAGTTATGGAAGGCTGGCCATATACGGTGATCCAATTCCTGGAGTATTTATTCAATGTCGTGATGGTACCTAAACATGGTCAGAAGTGGAGGATGTGCGTAGACTGTCGTGAGTTGAACAAAGCCTGCCCAAAAGATCATTACCCATTACCATGCATCGACCAACTGGTCGACGCAACTCCCAGGTGCTAGCTTTTGAGCATGATACATCACAGGGTATCATCAAATCCCCTTGGCGAAGGAGACCCAATCTAAGGTGAGCTTTGTCACCTCGACGGGTACGTACTTTTTACTTCCATGCCGTTTAGGGTAAAAAATATAGGGGCGACCTATCAAAGGTTGGTAGACAAGATGTTCAAGGACCTGTTAGGTTCAATCATAGAGGTCTATGTGGATGACATGCTGGTTAAGAGAAAGAAGGCAGAGTTTCACGTGGAGGACTTGAGGAAGGCTTTTGCTATACTAAGGCATTATGGCATGCGGAAGAACCCAAAGAAGTGTCCTTTTGGAGTTCGATCGGGCAAGTTTTGGGGGTATATGGTGATAGAAAGAGGTTTCGAGGTGAACTCGGAGAAGGTGTGAGCTGTCATGGAGATGCCCCATCCTCGAACGGTGAGAGACGTACAAGTATTAACAGGTCGAATTGTAAGACTTAGCCATTTCATATCTAGGTCACTGGAGAAGGGCTTTCTATTTTTTAGAACTTTAAGAAAAGGTTCCAAGTTTGAATGGACCAAGGAGGTAGCAGAAGCTTATGATAAGCTCAAAGAGTACCTGGCTGGAATCCCATTGCTAACTAAACCTATGTTAAGCGAAGATCTGATTCTTTATATATCCGTTGGAGAGGTCGCGGTGAGTTTTGTACTAATCAGGGAAGATGCGGGTGTTCAAAAACCCATCTACTATGAGTTGAACTATTCAGAGCTTGAGAAGGGTGGATTCACATTGATCTACACGGCGAGAAAGCTTCGACCTTAGTTTTTGGGTCACAAGGTTAAGGTACACACTAATTTAGCTTTCAATCAGGTTTTGAGCAATCCAAATGTATCAGGGCGATTGGTGAAGTGGGCAGTTGAGCTCAGTGAGTATAATGTAGTGTATGAGCTGAGAACGGCGATTAAGGCTCAAGTATTAGCAGATTCTTTACAAGAGATGGTGCGCTCGACAGAGAATGAAGCTGAACAAAAATCATGGTTGCTGCACGTGGATGGATCGACTATGACGTCGAGAGTGGGGCTAGGAGTTGTTCTAAGTAGCCCAAAAGGAGAGAATCTCGATTTGCGATCAAGCTGGAGTTTAAGGCCTCCAATAAAGCTGAGTACGAGGCATTGCTGCAAGGTATTAAAATGACAAGCAACTTGGGAGCAAGGAGAATAAAAATGTACACTGATTCACAGTTAG
Organism: Phtheirospermum japonicum; assembly: GCA_014905375.1. NCBI lineage: Eukaryota > Viridiplantae > Streptophyta > Magnoliopsida > Lamiales > Orobanchaceae > Phtheirospermum > Phtheirospermum japonicum. The sequence continues at coordinate 602,657 of BMAC01000302.1, read as the reverse complement.
TAGCACGCCAATATGATGGTTCTTTCGAAGTAAGAGAAGGACGCATGCAGGAGTATTTGGGAAAGCTTATGGAAGGGGTTGCTTAGTTCGAGTCTTTTAGATTAGAACATCTATCGCGAACTGATAATACTAAGGTAGATCAGCTCGCGAAACTGGCGAGAACATTGGGTACTTGTGACAAAAGAAGGTTCACATTGATGGAGTTAGCTCACAGTAGCTTGGAAAAAGGAAAGAAAGTCATGGAGATGGACGAAAGAGTATACCCTCTCTGATCCTGTGAGTCTTATTACATCGCAAGAAAACTTGCTCCATTCTTCGAGCAAGTCTGAGTATTTTTTATAAAGAGTGGGGTGTTTTTTATCTGTAGGTACTGAATCCTGGGGAGGGGTCGCATCATTCCATTCCGTGGAATATGGCTAGGGCTCGCCAGAATAGAGGAAGAGAACTTTGGATCACCACTTGTGAACCTTTGAGGAGGGCAAATTAGGAAATACAGTAAACACTCTCTATAGTAATACTCTATATAGGAATAAACTCCCTATAGTAATAAAAAGTTCAAGTCCCAACTTGGGACTAGTTATAAATAAGAATAAACTTCACATTGTCATAAGTCATACATTTTTCAAGTCCCGTCTTAAGGATTTATACCTCTATAAAGGAATAAATGATTAGTATATTATAAAGATATTTATTAATTATATTTTTGTTTATCAAAATCAATAACATGTTTAAGATGACTTAAAATACTTATCTATAGTCGATTGTGACATCGACTTAATTTTATAGATCGATACTTGATCCTTTAATTTGCGAGTGCTCAATAGCTCGCTTGCTTGTGATCCCTCTTGTTGAAACCAAAATGATTCCAACTTATCTAACATAACTAAATCTTCATGACACGAAACTTGTGTTATTTCAGCACTATCATCTTCCGGATTATCTCCTTCGTCTTCTTGCCTGATTCCCACGATAATTTCTTCATCGGTTGTTTCAGCCCAAAAAGCGGCCAATGTCCAGAAACAAACACTTGAAACCTGAGAGCTTTCCAGACCTACTCCACAACAACAGGTTAGAAAGGACCAACGGTGGTTTTCCGGTGGAAACCTCTCCGATGCTTAAGTCAGTAACCGTTTGAGGTGTTTTCCAGAAATAAGAGAAGGAATGCCCAAAAGAATGACATACCTCTCTCAGCCTTAGGGCTGAGATACTTATAGTTTCTCCCACGTGGGGACCCCAACCAGGATCTCAGGGGCACATGCCGTGAATAAGGGATTGTTACGTAACCGATTCTGACAAGTGGTCCCACTTGTCTCCTTATTAGGAATCTGGGAAACAAGTCTTCCCCGTTCCAGGTTTTCCTTATTTCTTGCATCTATACCACCTCAGTATCAATATCAGACTTGACTCTAGTCAGGTCTTCCTTATTTCAGATCTTTCTCATTCTGTATCACTTCGACACCAGCATTAAGCTCACCTCTAACCCCGGGTCTTTTCTGGCAGAGCGCATTTGCTAGCTCGGTATAATCTCCAAGATGTAATGATCTTTTCTGAAGAAATGGTCAGGTCAGAAGAAATCCCGTATGATAACCTACCAAATTCCAGATGTTTCTTTTTCTCAAGAGGCCTAACCAGACCTTCCTTTGAGACAGAGATGCTCTGGCTATATCTACTCTTATTTTAACTACTTGGGTCAGATCTACCCCAAGGCAGGTCTGGCATATTTATTACCCTATCAACTCCTCCCCCCCGAACAGTTGGGGTAGAGCTGTAATCTTTCCAGAGCTCTCCCGAAATAAATGAGGTCACGTTTATCCTTTATGGTTTTTCGTACTGGTGTGAATCCCAAGAAATTCGCCTGACACCCAGGCCTAATTATTGGCATTAGTGGTGTCGGTTCATCTCCCCAGGCAACAACCACACAAGTCTTTCGAGTACACGCCACGTCAGCCCTACTCTAGGACAGTTGACACTCCAACTCAATCCTTAGGGCACTGTTTGTCTGCCAACATTAAATGCGAGGATCCCATCAAATCCCTCCTTTATCGATTTACGCTTTTCAAACTTATCTTTTATCTATTATTCCCGCTGGACTCATCCCTATCCCTCACTTTTCATCTCCCACCTTTCAAATTCTCGAGCTTTCTCTCTCTTCTCCAGTGTTTCGGCGAACTCTTCCAATTAACTCTCAATCTTATTTCCCCGGCAACTTTCGTAAACCAGGTACCTTTCTCAGCTTTTGCCTTTTATTTTCTTATAATGTCATCTCCCCCAGTCATAAGGTTTTTTGTATCTCCGCCGTCCGCCCTTCCGGAGGTGACGGTGGCCCTTTCTTCTTCTCCGTCCGCCATCCCAGAGGCGGTTGAGACTTCTTCCTCTCCGCCGTCCACCGCTACAGAGGCGGTAAGGGTCTCATCATACTTGCCGTCCACTAGCCCAGAGGCAGGGTGGATTCCCCATTATTGTCGTCGAATCCTCCGGCAGCGACGACTGCTACTTCCTTCTCCTCTGGGGGTTTGGTATACCCTCCACCAATACCTGACCACCCCAAAGTCACTTCTATCCTCAGCCAACAGACGGTGGAGGAGATCCGTTACCAGTACAAAATCAGGGAACCTTTCGATCCCTATCCTCCTTCGGCATGTATTTTGGCCTGTCAAGCGCCGGCGGGTTGGTTGACTTTCTACGTCGACCAATTTCAGGCGGGTTTACGTTTGCCAGTAAACCCTTTGATGCTGGAGATTGCCCAAATGTACAAAATCCACATTTTCCAATTCACCCCTAACTCCTTCAGAATTATGGTGTGCTATAACCTGGCCATGCGCTACGCGGGCCTAGACCTAACAACCCTTGTTTTCTACCAGCTCTTCCAAGCGAAGAGCTCCCCCCCAAGCTGCTTCTATCTCACGGCCAGACCTGGGGTCCATTTTATACATAAACTCCCTACCTCCCACAAAGCCTGGCAAAAAAAGTTTTTCTTTGTCCACTGCGACGGAGATTGGGGTTTTGACCCCAATCCTATAGAGAAAATGCCCTCTTATCCACACCTGACCGCGACAGGCAGGCCTTCTCGTATTCAGAGAATCATATCTACTCTGAATGAAAACCCTATTAATATCAACGAGCTTCTTCTCCCTTTCGTTTTGGATTTTTTTAATGAAACCTGCGAGACAGGCCCCTTGACCCCAGAGATTGGTAAAAAGCCTTCTTTAACCTGGTCTGTCACATCATACTTTGACGTTCACGGGTCTTACTTTTCCTGTTCTTATTTTCAGAAAGGATGATGCGCATGATGTTTGAGTCGGCAAGCAAGAAGAGCGCAGAGGCTAACTCGGGGTCCGCAGCTCTGGAAGTTGGCGCACCCTCTGCACCTCAGGTCCAAAGCCCTCCTCCTTCCATGCCGCCAACAGGCCCTCCACCGGCGAGGCACCCCGTCTCTGATTCTGATGAGGAAAATGTTCCTTTGGTGAAGAGGCCTCGCTCTAGCCGTGGCAGAAGCGTGACCATCTCTACGGTCCCAGCTATCCCTGCCGCAGCTGGAGCTGCCCCCGTCTCGCGCAGCTTGGGTCCTCCACGTAGGACTCCTGTCCTGAACTGTTCGGGCGACGTAGCAGTTCGCCACGTGAGCGTCCAGTGTGCTCCTGAAGACATGCACATTTTGGAGCAAATGAGTGATCGCGAGTTGCTGGAGTCCTGGTGTCAGGACGAGGCGCGGGTAAGCCTTCCATTACCCCCTCTTTCTTCTTATTCCTCGTTTTAAGTTCCTAACCGTTTCATTTGTATCCAGGCTGAGGCCAAGAGGGCTCTTTTGGCTATTAGGGAAACCAGGTCAATGGCCCAATCTGACCTCATTAAAGAGAACAAAGTCCTTAATGAGAAGATGCTGCAGGTCCGGGCCCTTGCCAAGGAGAAAATTAAAGAGAACAAGAAGTTGCAAGAGGAGGTGGCTGGTATGAAGAAAGACCAGGACAAGATGTTGGAGATAGCCCGAACTGAGGCTCGAGACGAAGCTATCGCAGAGGCGAGGAGTCTGGCAGACGAGGCCTTAACCAAGGCTAAGAATGAGTGGGAGATAGAGTTTCTGAACTCTGAAAAGGGGCTCAACTTGTTTCAGGCTGCCAGGGACGAAACGCGGAAGGCCTTCCTGGGGTCCAAAGAACTTTTCGCTCTGCTCTTCCCAGAAGCTGTTGTATACTACAGCTTTGGCTTGGATGAGCAAGCTAAATGGGCGCTAGCTAATCCCAGTGCCCCTTTTGACAGGAGCATGCCTTTGAAGACCCCGCCTGAGCCTACCTCCTTCTCATACGACCCTGCCAAGGACCGTCTCAACACCATTGGGTCTGCAGAGTTTGCTGAGCACGTTCTCTCTGTCCTTAATTCTCCCGAGCCTGGTCAGCCTCAACCAGACCTGACTCTCGCCGTGGTTCCACCTACATCTTCTCCCTCCCCAACCTTTGCAGGTTTGGGTGAGTTGCCTGGTGGGGCCTCTCCGGGGGGTCTGTCTGAGAGCACAGTGGACCAGCTGGTAGCAGAGCTGAGGGCGGACATGGAGGTTGATGTCTAGGCTGTAGGAATTTCTGTTTTAGAGAAGACCTGTAGGTTGCCTGTGTGGCGGGTTTGGTTACAATTCTGTCTTAAGCTTGTAATTTCAGATGACCTTTAATAATAAAAGCTTTTCTGTCTTTTTGTCTTATAATGACTCTTGAACTTCTAGGGTTTCCTATATTTCCGGAAACCCTAGTACTCTTGATTCTCTGTCACGTGCTTTTGATTTCTTTAAATATGTGTATGTATGCTTCATCCTTCTTCAACTATTTGCAATGGCATCTTCTCCTCTTCTTCAAGAACTCGACCTCGTGAAAAGAAAAAACATTTCTCTGGTGGTTGAAAATTTCAAACTCTCAGATAAGTTAGCCTTGCTCCGAGAGAAGATCAGCTATTTCCATCGTCTTTTAGAAAGGAAAAGATGGAAAAAGCGTCATTACAAACGGGAATGGGCTGAACTCCGACCGCTGAACCGCCAGTTGAAAGAAGAAAAGGCTGACTTGGCTGAATCAGTGAGCCGGTTGACTATCGTCGCCGGCGAAGCACATGCTCTGTACGAGCGCGCTGATAAATATCGTCAGCGCTACCATGAGACAGAGCGCGAGCTGTGGCGAGTTCGCCGGGCTTTGACTGCTGATCGGAGATCTTTGCAGGGATGAGTCCCCATATTTATATTTCTTCTTATTTCCTCTTAAGGCTTCCGCCGTCAATCAGATCGTGCTCGTGACTACTTAGTCATGGAAACCGCTTCATGTTATCTGTCCAGACAATCAGGCCAGGCTCGTAATGTATGTCTGCCTGCTCTAACCAGTCCTGGCGTAACCTGTTTGAGGCGAGCAAGAATTTTCATGGAACATCATGGGCATCCGCCTATAGCCAGTCCTGATTTCAAACAGTCGACCAGGTCAGGAAATTTGGGTATCTTCCCTTAGCCAATCCTGACTTAAACTGATAATCAGGTCAGGCAAAATCGAGGGCATCCGCCCTTAGACAATTCTGGCTTAAACTGACAATCAGGTCATGCAAAATTGAGGGCATCCGCCCTTAGTCAATCCTGGCTTAAACCGACAATCAGGTCAGGCAAAATTATGGGCATCCGCCCTTTAGCCAATCCTGGCTTAAACTGACCATCAGGTCAGGCAAAATTATGGGCAGATGCCCTTAGCCAATCCTGGCTTAATCTGACAATCAGGTCAGACAAAATTATGGGCATCCGCCCTTTAGCCAATCCTGGTTTAAATTGACCATCAGGTCAGGCAAAATCATGGGCAGCCGCCCTTAGCCAATCCTGGCTTAAACTGACAGTCAGGTCAGGCAAAATCATGGGCAGCCACCCTTTGCCAATCCTGGCTTAATTATGGACACTTAATTAATCTGGGGAACGAGGATAGCCTGCAATTTGTATTCAATAAGACAAATAAACGTCAAAAGGTTACAACTATGTATAAAATTTTCGTAAATTAATAATATTCCAAGCACGAGGGATCTCGGTCCCATCAAGTTCTTCCAATTTATAGGCTCCTCCTGCTAAAACTTTGATGACTCGGAGTGGTCCTTGCCACGCGGCATCTAGCTTTCCCTTCGCCTTTCCTAAATCAAATCTCTCCAGGACCAGATCCCCCACTTGAAATTACCTTTTGAGTACAAACTTGTCATATGCCGCCTTTATTCGTCCTTTAATGTGTGCCATTCTAACGGCAGCCCTGTCTCTTTTCTCCTCAATCAAGTCCAGAGCATCTTGAATCAACAACTCGTTCTCCTCTTCAACAAAGTTCTGAACTCGATGAGTTTCTATGCTGATCTCAGCAGGCACCACATCATCCATACTATAGACTAGGCTAAAAGGTGTCTCCCCTGTACTTTCTTTAGGATTAGTTCTTTAGGCCCATAAAATTGAGCTCAGCTCATCCACCCATATGCCTCCAGCTCTGTCCAAACGGGCCTTGATCCCTTGCACTAATATGCGATTAGTGACTTCTACTTGACCATTAGCCTGGGGGTGGTAAACAGATGTGAAGTGCTGGTCAATTTTCATCTTCGTACACCAAGCTCTGATTCTGGTACCCATGAACTGGGTGCCATTATCTGAAACCAGAATTCTGGGGATGCCAAATCTGCACACGACATTTTTCCACAAGAACTTCATGACGGCATCCTCTGTGATTTTTGCCAAGGCCTCAGCCTCCACCCATTTTCTAAAGTAGTCGATTGCTACAATTAGAAACTTCTTTTGAGCAGGAGCCATGGAAAAGGGGCCGACTAAATCAATTCCCCCTTTGGAAAACGGACAAGGAGAGCTCATCGTCATGAGCTCTTCTTCAGGCTTATGTATCAACGATGAGTTCTTCTGACACTTTGTACAAGCACGCACAAAATCTTCTGCCTCCTTTCGCAGTTGTGGCCAGAAATACCCCGCCCGCAAGATCTTACTTGAGAGAGCTCTGGCCCCCATGTGGTTTCCACAACATCCCTCGTGGATTTCTCTAAGGACCAAGGCTCCTTCTCCTCGGCTCAAGCATCGTAAAAGGGGTTGTCCAAATCCTCTTCGAAACAGCTCTCCCTTGACCAAACAAAATCTGGTAGCCCTGGTTCGTACCTTTGCTGAGTCCTTCTTTCCCTCTGGCAAGACTACTTTCTCTATATATGTCTTTATGGGAGAACGCCAGTCATCTTTGATCGAAGACTTCTTAGCACTCTAAGAAATCTTCTCCGCAATAGTACGGAGTCGATTGTAGAGCAGTAAGTTTTCCCGAGTCGTGTCTCTCGAGGATAGATATAATCGGCGGTCGGTGTTTTCACTTACTCTCTTGCTAATCAAATCACACTAATCTACACTAGGAAAGCATTAAGTCATTATTTTGGGTTTGAGTTTTGAATTGAATTTAAAAGGAGACTTTAATGAAAATAATGAAAATGAGGGTTTAGGGTGTTCGGTTCGTCTCCACGATTAATCGGTTTTTGACGAGCACTTAATCCACGATTCGGGGTTGTCAATCCCAAATGTCGATCAAGTATTGAGGTCGTCAATCCCAATTCTCGACAAGCTCCGATTAATGGTTCTAAACGAACCTAAACCCTATACCCGTAATTACTAAACTAATTGCATCAAATAAATCTTACAATTAAAAGAGAAGTCATGGAGGGAAAATCAAGCTTTTCAAATTGAAATTGGTCAAAAGCATTTAAATTGAAAAGAAGTCAAATTTACCGAAGAGGAAAACTTCATACATCTTTTAAAGACTAAGAGCATGTCTAGCTAAAAGGGGTAAAAAGCTGGAAAAGAGCATTAATGGAGTTTTTGCAAGAACACGAACAAACTAAAATCTAGAAATGAGAAGTTGAAGAACAAGGCAAGAACAACAACACAAACTAAATCTAAAAACCAACACAACAACAAGAACAATTAATCAAGAACAAAGCATATTAATAAAGGGAAAGAACACTACCAAATTACATTGAACACAAAACCTTAAGTCTTCAAACTACAAGCACCACAAACGAAGGAGGTGTCACCCACTCCAACACTTGCTTAGGAGAAACTAACTAACAACTAACTAACTAAGCTAAACTAGATTAACTACTAAGCTAGCTAAAACTACACTAAACTAGAGTTTATCATTGCAAGGAAATGTAAAGGCTTGAAGGAAATAGAGCAAGCCCCAAATTCCAACAAGGAAGGGTTGGGATAAGGTTGGAGAAGGTTGGGCTTATTTATACAAAAACGAAGGGGTAAAAACGTCAAAAAGTGATAAAATCCCGAGCTGGACTGCATCTCAGTCGATCGACTGAGGAGCAGTTGATCAACTGGCAGTCGATCGACTAGGGGTCAGTCGATCGACTGCTTTCAAAAATTGGCCAACCTTACTGCCCGTCAGTCGATTTCGTCGAACCAGTCGACCTGTCAGTCGATCGACTGGCTCGGCTGCTCTGGCTCCGTTTTCTCGTTTCGCTCTAAACGTTCGCTAGTTTGTCGCTCCTCATTCACGCTGTGTTTCCTTACTTTGCCCGTTCCAATCCGAGTCGAGTGGGATGCTCCGAGCGTGCACGGGACCACTTTGGTCATCCTACGGCCATAAATACGAAAAAGGGTAAAAAAAGTACGAAAAACGACTAAAAACCGCACAAAATCTATAAAAACCTAAAACTAACAAAATAGGCCAAAACGACTCTTAATACCTATAAAAACAAGCAAAACACATGCGAATGCGACACAAAAAGGTAACAAATATGCGTAAAAAAGGTACAAATCAATCTTCTTCAATCACGGAGCAAACCTGCTCTGTCCCAAATTCTGCGTCTGCTTTTAACAGGGAAATCACCCTTTCCTGGCAATCCGTAGCTGAGCTAGCTACCTTTGCCAAATAATCAGCTCTGCCATTTTCTTCTCTGGGGATCTGCACTACTGTCAGGGATTTCATATCTCTTGCTAGTTCCCTGAACTTGGCCAAATACCTCTGCATGCTATCCTCCCTGGTCTCAAATTCTCCACTTATCTGTTTACAGACAAGCTGAGAATCCACCTTGGCGCACACCTGTCCTGCCCCTAAATTCGTGCCAGCTGAACTCCTCTAAGGAGGGCCTCATACTCAGCCGCATTACTAGACATAGCATAGTTCAAGCGCACGGCGTATTCAGTGGCCACACCTTCTGGGTCAATCAAGACTATTCCGGCCCCACAGTCCTGATTCCCTACAGAGCCATCCGTGAAAATTACCCATTCCCGCTTTTCTTCGGAAGAGCTGGTCATTTCTTGCTTAAAATCAGCCAGTACCTGGGATTTATTGGCTGTCCTGGTTTCAAACACAATGTCGAACTCACTGAGTTCGACTATCCATCTGACCAGCCTTCCCGATGCCTCCGGCTTATCCATTATATCTTTTAACGACAGGTTGGTTCGCACAATTATGTTATGAGACAGGAAGTATGGACGCAGTTTACGAGCTGTTCCAACCAAATCCAGCATCGCTCTCTCAACTTCAACATACCTCACCTCAGCATCATGCAGGACCTTGCTCCAGTAATAGACCGGTCTCTGTATCTTGCCTTCTTCCCGGAGTAAGATAGAGCTGACTGCCTGTTGTCCAACCGATAAGTACAAGATGAGAGGCTCCCCTTGGATGGGTTTCGTGAGCAAGGTCATGCCGGCCAAGTGCTCCTTCAACAATCTAAACGCTTCCTCACACTCATCACTCCATTGGAATTTTGCTTTCTTGTGCAAGGCCTGAAAAAATGGCAAGCTCTTCTCAGCCGAGCACGAGACAAACCGGCTCAAGGCGTTGATCCGTCTCGCTAAGCATTGCATTTCTTTCACGTTTCTAGGCGCCTGCATCTCCATAATCGCTCTGACCTTCTCCGGATTTACCTCGATACCCTTCTTTGTCACCATATATCCCAGAAATTTTCCAGCTCTTACCCCAAACATGCATTTCTTGGGATTGAGCTTCATCATGTATTCTCTCAAGGTATCAAAGGTCTCCCTCAGGTCATCTACATGCGACGTTGCTTTCATGCTCTTGACTAGCATATCGTCCACATAAACCTCCATATTTCGGCCGAGCTGGCCCCTGAACATTTTATCTACCAATCTTTGGTATGTAGCACTCGCGTTCTTAAGCCCAAAAGGCATAACCACATAGCTATACGTCCCTTTCGGGGTTATAAAGCTGACACGCTTCCAATCTTCTTTCGCTAAACTGATTTGGTGATACCCTTGCGAGGCATCCATCATGCTCAGGAGCTCACAGCCAGAGGTGGAATCGACGAGCTGGTCAATCCTTGGCAAGGGGTAGTGGTATTTTGGACAGGCGCGGTTGAGATCACGGAAATCTATACACATCCGCCAATCATCTGTCTTTGGGACCAGAACTGCGTTGGAAAGCCATTCCGGAAATTGTATCTCCTGGATATGCCCAGCCTTCAAGAGCTTATCTACCTCCGCCTCTATGATGGCCTCCTTTTCTGGCCCAAAATTGCGCTTCTTCTATTTGACCGGTTTCACTTCCGGACTGATATTAAGGCGATGTTCGGTGACCTCTGGGCCGATCCCTACCAGGTCTTGGGGGGACCAAGTGAAAACATCCACGCTTTCTCTTAACAAAGAAACCAAGTCTGTCAAGACCTCCGGGCTGAGAGTCGTGCCTACGCGAAGGACTCGGCTATCGTCACCCAGGACCACCTCAACTAACATCAGCCCCTCCTCTCTTCGAGCCAGGTCTGTCCATGGTTGCTCCACTCGAGCTCTCTTGTTCTGTCTTTCTTCCTCGCTATTCCTTCTGACACATTCGACATACGTCTGTCTTGAGGCATATTGATCACCTCGTACTTCCCCTGTTCCATCTTCCGCCGGGAATTTCATTTTCATGTGAAAAACCGATATAACGGCCTGGAACTGGCTTAAAGACAGCCGAACTAACATCACATTATAAGAAGATGGTGCATCCACCACTAGAAAATGCACTGTTCTAGTTACCCTATACGGCTCCTCACCTAATGTCACAAGGAGCCTGACTGCTCCTAAAGGCTTCAGAGCTCCCCCTGCAAACCCAACCAAAGAGGTAGTAACCTCCTCCAACTCAACATCCAGCTTCAATTTTAGAAAACAATCATAAAACAAAATTTCGGCAGAACTTCCAGTATCAACGAAAATTTGGCGCACATTATAATTGGCGATGGTTGCTGTTATAACCAAAGCGTCCATGTGTGGGTCCAAGATGCCATCTCCATCTTCCGACCTAAAACAAATGTTCGGGGTAGACGTCATTTGCCCCACCTCACGCAATTTCCTAACTAAATCCTTCGCAGCCCGAACATAGCTATGCTGCTCCCGTTTAGAATGCTCTTCCAGCTCTCCACCCGTAATCATCTGAATCTCGCCATGAATGACCTGGGCCTGATCAGACCTTTTTCCTTCAGCGTGTCTTCTATCCTGATCTCTCTTGCCTTTTGGGGGCCGGTCATAACCACTACGACCAGATCTGGACTCTTCCTTCCTCATGCGGACATACTCTTTCAGGTGCCCAACCTGAACCATTCTCTCCAGCTCATCTTTTAAATGAGTGCATTGATCAGTATCATGTCCATATTCATTATGGAAATAGCAGAACCGGTCAGATCTTTCCTTCTTGGGCTTCTGCGAATAGGTTTTAGGCCATTTCAGGTCCGGATGCCTTTCTATTGCCTGCAGAATTTCGCCTTGTGGTGTTGCTAGAGGAGTATATCTGTCGAAACGAGGTCTCCCCACGGACAGGTCTGGTCTGGGCTTTTTCACCGCTGCCTTGTCCTCTCTGTCATATATTTCTCTTTATTTCTCTCCTTCGTCCTTGATCTTCAGAGCTTCCTCCAGGTGGATGTATTTTTCAGCTCTCTCCAAGAGCTCTCCAAATTTTAGAGCTGGTTTGACAACCAGTGACTGGAAGAACTCGCCTCTCCGCAGGCCTTGTGCCAGAGCATTTACCAATAGCTCTTCCGACGCGGATGGCACTTCCAGCTTTGCCGTAGAGAAACGGTTGATATAGGCGCGCAGACTTTCACCTTCCTTCTGTTTGAGACTGAAGAGCTCTAGCGGCATCTTCTGGTACTTCCTGCAACTTGTGAACTGGTGCAGGAAGGCCGAGCTGAACTCATCGAAATTGCTAATAGATCGAGGCGGAAATTGGCTGAACCAAAGCTGTGCTGATTTTGTGAAGGTCATCGGAAAGACCCGACACATGACCGCATCCGAAAACTTATGCAGGGCTGCCGCGATCTCAAAATGGCTGAGATGGTCCCACGGATCCGTGGTCCCATTTGAATCGAAGCCTAGAGAAAGATATGAGGCCGGCACATCGTCACGCATAACCTCCTCTGTGAATGGAGTGCCCCGCCGCGCCGGCATTGCACCAGTATTCGTCAGTGTCTTTCTGAACTCCCGCACCTCCTTCTGCAGGCTCTGCATCTGCTCAGCCAGACCTGAATTAGCCTGGCTTGATGTCTCAGTATCAGAAGTAGAGAAGTGCTTTTCCCTGTCCTGTAGAGGGGTCCGATCCGTGCGCTGGCCTCGTAGTGGTTCAGTTCCCGCCACCGGGACAGTTCTTGCCGGTGGTGTGTTGGATGGCGGCGTCGACATCTCCGCAAACTTCTTTTCCACCGACGTCTTCACGGCTTTGCCAATATGCTCCGAGAGATGCATGAGGAAGGATTTATTGAATGAACCACCAGTATTTGACAGATCTATCAAGTGGGGGTGGCGTAGCGCCCGGCACGGCCGCTGCCGACGGCGCTGTCCCTTCTGGCCCCATCGCCGAAGTATCTATCGTCCTGGGCATACCCCACGCCGCAACAGAACTAGGGGTTCCGCCGAGCTCTCCCACTAAGTTCCGTCGTAAACCGTCTGAAACCATAGAACAAAAGGAAACCCTCACGTTTTAGCTTGACCCCTTTCCCACAGACGGCGCCAATTTGTTTCAGCCCAAAAAGCGGCCAACGTCCAGAAACAAACACTTGAAACCTGAGAGCTTTCCATACCTACACCACAACTACAAGTTAGAAAGGACCACCGGTGGTTTTCCGGTGGAAACCTCTCCGATGCTTAAGTCAGTAACCGTTTGAGGTGTTTTCCAGAAAGAAAAGAAGGAATGCCCAAAAGAATGACATACCTCTCTCAGCCTTAGGGCTGGGATACTTATAGTTTCTCCCACGTGGGGACCCCAGCCAGGATCTCAGGGGCACATGCCGCGAATCAGGGATTGTTACGTAACCGATTCTGATAAGTGGTCCCACTTGTCTCCTTATTGGGAATCTGGGAATCAAGTCTTCTCCGTTCCAGGTTTTCCTTATTTCTTGCCTCTATACCACCTCAGTATCAATATCAGACTTGACTCTAGTCAGGTCTTCCTTATTTCAGATCTTTCTCATTCTGTATCACTTCGACACCAGTATTAGGCTCACCTCTAACCCCGGGTCTTTTCTTGCAGAGCGCATTTGCTAGCTCGGTATAATCTCCAAGCTGTAATGATCTTTTCTTAAGAAATGGTCAGGTCAGAAGAAATCCCGTATGATAACCTACCAAATTCCAGATGTTTGATGAAGAGAGGCTAAATTACTCACTGAATTGAGCTCTCAAATTAAGGCACTATACTACCACAACGAAATGGATATTGATGTCTTCCTTAATCATCCGGATGAGCGACAAATTACTTATGTCTTAACCGATGATAGGGTAATAAATATGCCAGACCTGCCTTGGGGTAGATCTGACCCAAGTAGTTAGAATAAGAGGAGATATAGCCAGTGCATCTCTGTCTCAAAGGAAGGTCTGGTTAGGCCTCTTGAGAAAATG
>BMAC01000302.1:555178-587743 GCA_014905375.1 Phtheirospermum japonicum | reverse complement strand
TCATGTAACTAATTTAATAGTTTTGACTAAAAAATTTAAATACATACACTTGAGTTAAATCAAAAAATGAATCTAGGGACTATAAGCTTTGACAATTTAAATACATACACTTGAGTTAAATCAAAAAATGAATCTAGGGACTATAAACTTTGACCATATATGTGTATAAATTTTGGGTTATACTTCTTGTACTACACATCAAACAAAATGGCATCCAAAGAGAAAAGAACTCAAATTCCTGAAAAAATTAGAGCTGAGTTGTACAAAAAGAAAGATTTGCACCCTAGTTGGAAGCAAAAGGATTTTATGAAGTGGCTCAAAGAGACTCATGGTTTGGAAGTATCACAATCAACAATATCTAAACTTGTGAGATAGATAATATACAATGTATATGTTATTTTTATATTTATATTATTTTTTATACGAAAAAATTATTTTTTTTTTGTAAAACTCTATACAAGAATAACTCCGTATAGTAATATTTTTTTCCGATCCCAACGATATGACTGTATGGAGTTTTTACTGTACGTCTTTTAACGTGAAGAAAGATAGAAATAACCCTTTTGCTTTTTTATTGCATATCAGAAGTGGAAAAAATCTATATCAGGTTCTACGTTGTGATATGTACATAGAATTATATACCCGGTTATAAACCTAATGGAATTGGGGGTCATTTGGAATAGAAGAACTTTATACCTTTCGGATGCAGCGACTAGGAAGGGGTGCATGGAAAATCTAATCCCTTACCTTAAGTGGTTGTCAAAAATAGTAATATGGTTTTGAGGGGGATGGTCTGGATTGTTTTTACCAGCTTTGGGCTGGACAAATTGAATGGTGTCAGGAAGGTTGAGGCTTTCAATGAGAGCTACGAGCTGGTGTCGATCTGGGAGTACCCAGGAATTTTTAGTGGTCACCCGAGTAGCTCGTGGAGGGAGATAGCTCGGCATGAGCAGATGGGGGTACAATGGTTATAGGGTTGGTGAAGAAAAAGTCAGAATTAGATGAGGATGAAGGTATTTCTGGTTGAGTTAAGGGAATGGGTTTTGGGATACCCTTAGTCAAGTCTCTAGTTTGAGCCTCAAGCTCGGGCTAAGAGGCGCTTTCCGCAGGTTCATCGACCAAGCCGGTTCTGAATGTAGATACATTTTTTCTTTTACTTGGTCGAACCAAAGGGATTTCTATGGATTCCGTTTCAGATGGCATATCATGGACGGGAGAGTTAGGGTTTTGAGAGTCAGAATTGGAGGAAACTAAATTCGTCATATATTCAGTAATAAAAGTATAAACTGGGGAAGGGGGAGAAAAGAAATATGTTCAGAATGTAAAAATTCAAAATAAAATAAAATAATCAGTGTTGAAGTGCTAAGTTAAGAGGACTTACGGATGGTGTTGAGAAGAAATGAATCTGCAGCGTTGAAATTCTGAGTTGAGAGTGATCGTGTTTTTCGCCGGTGAATTCTTGGGTTTTTTTACAGAAGGAAATGGTGAATACTTGCTTTTGATTTTTGGTATACAAAGGAAAGAAGGTGAAGGACGTCTGTATGGGGAGCGGCGCAAATTTGAAAAGACAAGTAAAATTTGGGAGACGCAATGGTTGGTAGTATTGATTGTGGTCCTTTCATTTCCTGGCCCATAAGAATAAATATATTATGATGAAATAAGCATGCGATACGTGTCCGTCATAATGGTAATATGCATTTAATGTTCGTAAGTCTGAGGTGATGTTTGATAGTTTTTTCGCTTTTACCAAGAGGTATGTGGGATTGACTTTTAGGGTTACTTATGATTACATTCCACTTGATTTCCTACCTGAATCAAGTAGAATGTGGGGGACTAGCTGATATAACATCAAAAATCCAGGTCGGTAAATATGCGGGCTTATGGGGATTAATGAGGTGACCTCCCCTTTAGAAGGGACAATCTTTTTATAGGGGAGCGAACTGTTTTGGGAGTGGCGAGTTCTCGTATAGGAGTGACGAGCTCTTATATGAGGGTGGAGAGCTCTTATCAGGTAAATGGTATTATCACAACTCGATACTGAGAGTTGAGTTTTATGGTCGATAAGATCTTGGGCCCTGATGCGCTGATATGGATTATGGTATGGGGTCTCGACGGACTAAAGGTATGGTATGGCTATTGATCATGGTTATTATGGTAATTTCATGAGAGTTCCACTATCTATGGTAACTTAGCATATATGAGCAATCCTAATTTTAATTCGATCGCCATTTATGGTATTGTAGTTTTAATAAGAGACGGGAACCCTAAATTGGGAACACGTCTCTTGTTTATATAAAAAGGACACATGCCTCACTTTTTTCTCTAAATTGATTTTATATCATACGTTTTGAACTCTCGCATATCACTCTTAAAAAGAAACTGACTTAAGCATCAGAGGGCCTACGTCGGAGCTGTTCGGCTTGAGTTTTGTTTTGTTGGCGGATCAGGTCGTTAGGAGCTTTATGGAGGTCTATCAGGTCACCTGGCACGTATTTGAGGTTAGTATTCTCTTTTTTTGGTGAACCAAACTTTTTGGTCGTATCGCCCAGGAATCAGTTACAGGAGAAGTTGCCACTTAGGGTGGAAGGAAAAATCAAAATTACTAAAAAAAAATCATTGAAATAGTATCGGTATATATATATGTCTGTTGTGTTGCATTTGGTACGAAATAATATCATTGTCCCTGAATTCGGCATACCCACATTTCAGTACGGTATGAGCTGCGTAACTTACCGAAAATTTAGTATTTTTATATATTCGGTATAAAATTTTAAATATATGTTCGATACGATATCTGTATCGATATGAAAGAAACTCCTCGATATACTAGACCTGATGCTATTTCACAGAAAAACATGCCTGACTCGTTTTGCAACGTGTAATAAAAGTTGTCTTTTGTTTGCAACTTTCAAGTGTTTGGTTTTTTTTGCAGATTGGGATACATAATTATTTTTGACACAATTAAGACTAAAATACTATATCATCATTTGTTATGTACAATAATCTCAATTCTACAATAAATAAAAATTCTTATTATTATTATTCACACCTCTGGATGAGTAATAATCTCAATTTTACGATAAATAAAAATTATGATGTACTAAAGTCATTTAGTCTAGTTATAAAAAAAGAACAATTCATCCTTTTTTGACCTAAATATAAAGATTTATATTTACTTTACACACCTGAGGTACTTTTCTAAGACAAACAATTGTAATTGGAGTAGAGAACTATCTAACTTTTTTAAATGGTTACCAGGAAAATAATTTATCACTAAATTTTATAATTATCTATAAAATGTCGATAAATTAAAATAAAAAATTCTCAAATTATGTTAACTAGTTACGACAAATCACCTATAATTTTGAAATTAGCAATAGAAATCAAAGTATTCAGTTACATTCAATAGAAATACAGTGTGTAGTTACTTAATAACATCGAATTGTACTTATTAAACCTTTTTCCTTTTCCTTCCAATTATCGACAACAATTAAACAAGAATTTTCTTTCTCTCTCTTGAAAAAATCTCTCTTGATTAACTTCTGTCATCCTTCTTTCTTCATCTATCTCCTCCTGTTCATGAAAGATATGGGAACAATCTTCTTCCTCCTCTTCTTATTATTGTCTATCTCATCTTAAGAAAATCGGGTATCCTCTACATTCTTTTGAATAATTATCTACTTAATAAGTGGTGTTTGGTTTAATTTTGTGTCTGTTCAAAAGAATCAATTAATAAGTGGTGTTTGGTTTAATTTTGTGTCTGTTCAAAAGAATCAATTATGTAATCAATGAGTTTTCATAAAAATTAATAACTCGTTCGAAATCAATTTTATTGATACGAGATTTATGCAACAACAATTTTATGGATCTACTAAATTTTACTTACATTAATTCTACTTTTATATATTTAATAGATCTATCTAATATATTATTATTATTAGATTTAATTATTTTGATTGAATTTTTATTATTGTGGATCAATGCTATTGCCTGCACTGCAACATTATTATTTTCCAAGCTCTAGCAAGTGGCAGCCTCGAGTAGTGCCCATCGGCTCTTAAGACTTATTAATTTAAATAATGATTCTTAGATATGCTGCATATATCTGACTTATTAAAAAACCCATTCCATTTGGCACAGTACAACTCTTAAGAGAGAGAATCATGAACTGGAAAATGATATTATTTTATCTTATAATTTTAAGTATAACACACTTCTGACACCATACTTGGCGGGCAATAATTTCAACTAAACTAAGCCCAGATTCAGTCTATATAATGGAACAGTGAAATGAGGTTTTATTCATCATAAACACAACAAACAGCCATGGCAACTTCAAGAGGCTCTATTATTAGCCATGGCGATTATCTATTTTTAGTAATGTTTATATTTTGTTCTTCATTAGTAAAAACAGGGTTCGGATATGTCAACCAGTTATCGCCTTTCAACCGTAGTAGCTTTCCTCCCGATTTCCTATTTGGAGCTGCCTCGTCCGCTTATCAAGTATAATAAATAAGCTAATTTTATATATATATATATATATATATATATATATATATATATATAGTATAATGTTTTGATGATTGGAAAATATGAATTAATTATATGATTGTTACTAGTTTGAAGGTGCTGCTTTTGAAGGTGGGAAAGGACCAAGTATTTGGGATACTTACACCCACAATTTTCCAGGTTTTTTTTATTTACATGAATATATTTTCTTGTTTAATTAATTCGGAGAAATACAAAAAAAAATAAAAATAATATGACAATTGCAGAGAATATACTCGATCGGAGCAATGGTGACGTGGCCAACAATTTTTACCATCTATATAAGGTAACTTGCGGTTGATTATGGAATAGTCAATGGCCATGTGTATCAAAATTCAATTTGCATGGCTGTGTGTTGACTTTTAGAGTCTTATCAAATAGACAGCGAAATTATAATTTGCCATCTTAGCCAGAAAGACAATCATAAGATATCGTGGGTCTTAAAGTTGATAGTTTAATTTGTTATATTTTTCAATATTGATTATTTTTATCAATTGGCCAAAATATGACAAAACTCATGTTAAATTAAATTATTATCACTATGTAATCCAACATCAATAACAAAAATAGAATCGAGAAAGAGCTTCACTGCAATGTGTATAATTTTGAGGTTTTAAAAAATTGCAAACACCCGATTTTTAGTTTTAGTAATTTGGAATTTTTTTTTTCAATTACCTCACATTTCAGGGGTAATTTTGACAAATCTCCTTATTCTTTTTGTGGCAGGAGGATGTGAAATTGCTGAAGAATCTAGGGCTGGATACTTTCCGATTTTCCATTTCCTGGCCTCGAATATTACCTCGTAAGACTATAAATATAATAATTAAGTTAAAACTTTTTATTTCAGAAATTTCTATGAATTTATATTTTGACATACGTTTCAGGTGGGAAGCTAAGTGGAGGAGTGAACAAAGAAGGGATTGCCTTTTACAATAATGTCATTAATGAGCTCCTTGCAAATGGTATATATTTTTTTTTTGTTGTTGTTAACATTATTATTAAATTTTAACCATGTGATAATGCATAGGTATAACCCCATTTGTGACAATATTTCATTGGGACCTTCCACAAGCATTAGAGGATGAGTACACCGGCTTTCTAAGTCCTCTAATTGTGTAAGTGAATTATTAGAATTTCATTATACTAAAACCATACGTTTAAAAACAATTAATGTGAATATTTATTTTGAATTATTACGCAGAATTTTTGTTAGACAGTCTGACTTCAAATTAACCTAATCTAAAATGTCTGGAATGAATGAAGTATATAAGATGACATGATGTGTTATGTGGTCTCAGGGATGATTTTAGAGATTTTTCGGAACTTTGCTTCAAAGAATTTGGTGATCGTGTTAAGCATTGGATCACACTAAACGAGCCGTTTATATTCACTAACGGCGGGTATGACGGAGGCTTCCTTGGCAACCTAGCGCCGGGAAGGTGCTCCTCTTGCCCTAAAGGGAATTCGGCAACCGAGCCTTACATTGTTGCTCATCATTTGCTCCTTTCCCATGCTGCAGCTGTTCAAATATATAAGGAGAAATATCAGGTAAATTATCAATTAAAATATCTTTTTTTAAAAAAATTGTGGATCGTAACGTAGTCTATATAGTAAATTTTGGAAGTTCTTTGTTTTTCAATTACCATAAACATCATGGGTAGTTAATGGTATAATTAACCTTGATTTAATAGGGATAACAAGCTCTTGTTCTTGGTATTCAAATTATTGTTGGAATATTTTCAGGCAACTCAAAAGGGAGTAATAGGGATAACACTTGTGACTCATTGGTTTGTGCCATTTTCGAATAACAGACTTGATGTCAAAGCAGCACAACGAGCTCTTGATTTTGTTTACGGATGGTAATTAATGATCACAAATTGAAAACTCATCCGATTTGATGAAGTGTTAATTAGAAGGCTAACGGCTGTATTTTTATAAATGTGAATGAAGATTTTGAAATAGTTTTTGCTAATGAAATGGGTAATTAAATGTAACAAAATAACATTTTTTTTAATTTTTTTTTTTTTAAGGTTTATTGATCCTGTAGTATTTGGGAGGTATCCAAGAAGCATGCAATCCATAGTGGGAGATCGATTGCCAAAATTCACAAAGGAAGAAAGTAAAATGCTGAAAGGATCATTTGATTTTATAGGAGTCAATTATTATACTGGCAATTATGCAGCCCATATTTTGTCTCGTGATGGAAATGTTAGCAGCACCTCAGACATCATGTCCCGTCTTACAAGTAATTATATTTCTTTATTTCAATATTTTGATTCAATTTTTCTTAAGAATGAGAAATCACTATTTATTACAGATCTCTATTTTCTATTTTTCTTTTGGAGTTTAGGCCCGCAAGGGTAAAATGTATCCTTTCTGATGTGGTCATAGAATAGACGAAATAAATCGAAAAATAGATATTTATTTAAAGATAAAATTTATTGGAACACCCGATTTATTTTTCAGAACCTCTCCATAAAATATGATGAATTGAGACAGTAAATACGTAATTATCTTAAATATATTAACCAATTCTTTATTTTCTAATCACTAAGAGACAGAAGGGTCTTATTGTTTGTTCAACAACTTTATCACCTTTCAATAGAATTCAAATTCATATAAAGTTTTGATCATATAATCTTGTGTGACTAAAAAATTTTTGGGTTTTTTTTCAAAACCAAATGATTTATCATTTGCTTTTCAAGTCTGTGGGTGATTTATTTCAAGAATTTGGTTCAGTTTGGATGGGGTTTTCAATCATTAATTGAAATTGCACTTTTGCTTGGTAGAATTATGATTGACACTAATAATGCAACTATAGATTTTTATGAGATGTTTTCCGGCTTTTTTTTTTTTAAATATTGAATTTGAAACTAAAATTGCAAATTATTAGATCAAAAGTATCAAGGGGTTAATATTATAGGACTAGAAATACAATTATCCATAGTTTGACCGTGAAATTGAACCATTAAAATTGCTCAATGATCCAATTTTTGAAACATCAAATTTCTATGTACCATTATCGAACTAGCCTTCGCGTATATAGATTAATTTTCACACAATAACTATATTTTTTTTCTTACTCATCTTTTCGCAGCTGATATCAAAGGTGTACCAATTGGAAATCCAGTAAGTTGTCATCAACAAACCCAATTATTTTTTCTTTTTCAATATTATTATTTTTCATCTTTTGTTGAAGGTAGCTCCAATTTTTATTTTTATTGGCGAAAATGAAATATCTTGTAACAATAATTTTCAGACCGGAGTCCCAATCTTTTTTAGCTATCCCAAAGGACTTCATGATCTTCTGGTCTACACCAAGAAGAAATACAATAACCCACTCATTTATATTACGGAAACTGGTATATATATATATTTTTTAATCTCCTAATGAACGATTATTAATTTGTATAAAGATTGGTACTTTATTTAATTTGTTTTATTATTTTTAGGTATGGGTGACCAAAACAATGAAACCCTGAAGAATAGCATTAACGACCCACAAAGAGTTGATTTTTACAATCGTCATATTCGTGCGGTTGGAAGAGCGATTGAGTAAGTTAATTTTTTTCCAATAATCTAAATATTCAAATATTCGTCCTCACTATTTTGCTTGAAAGCAAATTAACGAATGCAATTATAATTTGACCCAAACTTTATTGTTTTACTAGTTTAAGACTTGGTGGTACATATTATTTATGGAATAATAATTTTCTCAAAATATGTTCGAGATAATTAAAAAATAAAAATTTTATTACCGTATGTGTATAATTAAAAAAAAACTCAAAATATCTCACATTTCTAACCAATGTTTACCTAAATAAAATGCCGTATTTTGAAAACTTGAATTTTATTCTCAAATAATTCGATTCAAACTTTTCAAAAAATTATATAGCATAATTTGCACACATAATATTAGCAAATAAGGAGACAAAATTGGTTATCTCAGGGAAGGTGTAAATGTGAAGGGTTTGATTGCATGGTCCTTTTTGGACAACTTCGAGTGGGGATCGGGTTACACCCTTCGGTTCGGGCTTTGCTATGTGGACCGCACAAATGGGCTCAAAAGGATTCCTAAAAAGTCTGCTCTTTGGTTTAGGAATGGGCTCGTCAAAAAGTAGAAGAAGATGATCCGAGAACCTGGATCCCATTTTTTTTATTATTATTATTTTTTTTTTAAATGTAATCAAGCCATAGTTTGTCTTTTCCGGATCTCAGTAATAAAGTTTGTTTTGGTGTTATGTAAGTCTATTTTTCATTTTTCATTTTTGTTTTTTTTAAACTACGTTCCTGTGTTCATGAGACGGCGAGGGTGGGTTTGTATTGTAGAGATATTTATAATGACTTTGCAAGATATTTTCGTCAGCCTCAAGCTAGTGGTAGGCGGATATTTCAATTGCTAATATGCCTATGCAGCATTTATTTTTCCTTTTTACGAGTTTAAAATCAAATAAATGTCCATTGAATATTAGATTTTAATTTCTACAAATTTTCTCAAGAGAAAATATCCTAAAAGAATCTCAGATATTATGGGAGGAGGAAAATCAAAGAATATATAGATTAATAATAGATGTTAAGTTTGATAATTCTAGTAAATGAATGTGAGTTCTTAGATTAAATAAATTATCTTAGCTGTATAATAAATAAAAGTTCATTATCACAAAATATCGCAATACCATATAACACTTGGCATAAATATATAAATCTTTAATTACACAAAATCCTCTAATAAATTTAAAATTCACATTTTTGTTATCGTAATTAGGGGTGTAATAAAGTGAATCTAACATTGTCAGCTCAAACTCGGCTTCGACAATCTCGAGTCACGTAATATTAATAAAAAAACCTAAAAGGTATAAAATAAAACAGTTAATATTCTTTATTATATAGTATATAAGTTATATATATAAAACACTTAATATTCATTTTTTATTATATAAGTATATAAGTTATATATGTAAATAATTCAACATAATAAGGATAAAATGGTAAATCTATCAAATCTCGATTTGGCTCACGAGCCTAACGAGTCGAGTATCACTGAGTTCGAGCTCGAGATCGAACATACTCGAGTAGTTCGGGCTCCAACTCGACTCGATTTCAATTTTTTTTTCCGAATCGATACAGAGTAACTCACAAGCCGACTCAACTCACTTATTAGACCCTAATCACAACAATTGCATACAAGACAGACCAAATGTTTTAAATTTTCATTTGTGATGGGATGGCCATCACTACCTTAAATGCTCATAATTACTTCATTGATTTTATGAGTCTAAACCCAACTCCTATATAGCACTTTTATTAAATGCTATTAATATATCCTCATGTCTCCCCAACATCAATACCAACTCATATTAGATTTTTATTATGATATAAATGTACAAGGATCAAATTGATTCGGATCAATAGCAATTAATGTAAAATTATTTATGCAAAAAGACATTTTAATCCTTTATGTATTTTGGCTCCAAAAGAATTACTTCTCTCCCCATTTACATTAAATATTATATTAATTAATTAATACCTCTGCATTGATTATATAAACTAAAAAAAGAAAAAGCAAACTACCGTTACATCTCTTCATTATGCATCTGTCCATATTCATGATGTCAAATATAAAAAAACGTATGTCCAGCTTATGAAGTTGCCTCATTCATTTTAAGTGACTGAATGGATCTATCATTTTTGCCATCTTATTCCATTCATGATGTCATGATATATAGAGAAGTTGGACAGATGCATATAAAAAATAAAAAATAAAAGCGCTCAGTTTTCATTTAAATTTGGAAATTTAATTTTAAAAAATTAAAAATAAATAAAAAAAAATTCTATTTTCACACTTTCCTGCCGGCAGAAAAGCGTTCAATTTTTTTTTTAAAATTTAATTAAAAATAAAATAAAATAAAAAACTCTATTTCCACACTTTCCTGCCGGCAGGAAAGTGCTCAATTTTTATTTAAATTTTTAATTTTAATTTTAAAAATACAAAAACTGTATTTCCACACTTTTATGCCGGCAGGAAAGCTCTCAATTTTTATTTAAAATCTCAAATTTAATTTTAAAAAAATAAGAAAAAAATAAAAATCGGCTATTAACCTCCGATTTTCCGGTTAACCGCCGGTCTTTAAACCGGTTTAACCGTAACCTTAATCGGTCCCCAGTCGGTTAGGTTACGATTAAGTAAAAATCGGTTAAAATAACAGCCGGTTAATAACCGGATTAACACGTCTAAATGATAACTCAGGTACATTTATGATTCATTAAACTCGACAAGCAAGATAAATGAGTTACAACTCGAGTTCATATTTAAACTTTAAATAATATAAATGTTAGAAATTTCATATTTATCTACATTTAAAATCAACATAACCAAATAACTATTTGGGTTTTATAGTAAATTAATAAWAATACTAATAATAATAAGAATTATTATTATAATATTAATAATAATATTATCTCACTTATATTTCATAATTAATATATTATAAGTATGAAATATTTTTAAGTAACTTTCCCAAACCAATAAACTATAATAATAATAATAATAATAATAATAATAATAATAATAATATACTATTATTATAGAAAATGAAATATCATTGAAGGTACTTTCCCAAACTAAAACTATCGAAATTGCATATGGCATTTGTTTCCATCCTATTTCTTCTTTGTGAATAATTTTTGCATCCTAAATCATAATATCCATATTTTGCATCCTAAATTTTCGAGTTCCAACCCCGCGAAGATCAGGTAAAATTATAAAAATTCATTTATACGTACCATTTGTAACATTTTGTAATGTTATGATTTGTGTGTAATTTACTGTGAAAACGGAACAAATAATGTAACGATTGGTATGTACCATTTTCAATATTATTCTTTTGATATTTTTAATGAATATTACTCATTTTCAAATCTCGCATAATATGTGGGTGTTAAACACACACACACACACACACACACACACACACACACACACACATATATATATATATATAGAGAGAGAGAGAGAGAGAGACTTGATAAATTAGAAAATATTATTTGAGAGATTAAATCCACTAATTAGGATAGAGTGAGAATTTAAAAAAAAATACTAAATTGGATAAAATAATAGATATTAGGCTTGCTTAACACATAAGCAATCAAAATATCATAATTTTTTACTTTATATACAAAGTGTGAGAAATAGATATAATAACGTGAGACTATGTATAAACATAATTAATAAGGCATAAACTAACAAAAAAATTAATAAAAAAATCCGAAGTAATAATAAACTTTTAAAGAAAGATCTATAAATACATTTTTATAATTTTGAAAGTTACAAAATCAAACAACAAAAATATTATAAAAAATCTAAAAAGAAATTATTAAGAAATTAAATAAATATTTAGAAATTATGAAATAAATGTAATGATTTATAAAGTAATTTAATATCGTTGCATCAATCGTATTCAAAAAATTATTAGGAAATAAATCGTATCCAATACGTTAAACATTATAAAGTATAACCTTAATTATTTGGCTAATACTTTTGTGAGACCAGTCTATCTATCAAACCCGCCCCATAATATCTCGAGAATTTCGTATGCACTTGGTGCATTTGTTTGATATGTTTATCACTTAATAATTATTGAAATATTAAATTAAAATTATTTTACTTATATTTTACTTCAAAATGGATAACTATCTTTCACTCACATAATAATAATAATAATAATAATAATAATAATAATAATAATAATAATAATAATTACCACTATTAATTATATAAATTTATAATAATACTTATATTTTACTTAGAGAATATTATAATTTTATAATTATATATATTATTCGAATCGAATACATGAGTATTCAAATTCGTATTCGTTGATAACTCGAATCGAAATATAAATTCAAATTCGAATTCTAATCGATTACTGAATCAAATCAAAAAGTTTGATTCATTTACAACCCTACATGTAGTTGATTTGTAGTTTTAGGAACGTGTGCTAATAGTTTTTGATTTTAAGTATATTGCAATAACAAATATTGTCAAGATAAAATTTTAATAAAAAAGTATTATTTTTTTCAAATAATATGTATATTGTGATTATCTTATTTTCTTAGACACCATGATAATAATTACCTGATAGTTTCTTATTAAACCGTCATGATAGATGCTTGGTTTATGTTTTAGAAATATTATTTTTTTTTCAAGAAATTTATTATTTTAAGGAAAATTATTTCTAATTATAAATATTACGTTAGACTTATTTTGATTATTAAGTATTTTATTGAATACATAATATACTATCGAATGAATATTAACAATAATTATAACTTAAATAAAAAGAACAAACAAATTATGAATATTTTACATTTATTTTGATTTCTTGAAATTCTCATGAACTACATATTATACTATCAAAATAGTACTTACAATAAAAGATAAACACAAAATATTTTTTAAAACTAAAATTATTTTAACAATTTGTAAATTATAAAAACCTATTTGTAGGTAAGATCAACTTTGAAAAACTAAGAACAATGAGGTTAAACCTATTTCTAAATAGATTAAATTTCTTTATAATAATACATAATTAAAGACATGAATAAGAAGAAGGATAAAGATGGTTGAACAGGCAAAAAAAAAAAGAAAAGAAATAAGAAGGATTAAACCTATTATTCATTTCTTGTTTATTTTTTTTAAGTTGATTTTGAGTTTTGATTGGCTAAATCAATTTAAATATTGAATGTACCAAGATTTCTCCATAATTATTTAACTTACCATGAAAATGGTGATTGAAAGATTTGAGTTAATATTATAACTTACCATATTTGTCAATATATTTTAGTCTAAGATTTGAAARGATAATTAAGTAATTTAACATAGTTATAATATATTTTTGAGTTGTTGCTTCAAAGCAAATTGCTACACATAGCATCACTCAAATTTATAAATACCCTCTTTCGATATCAATTATCATGAGTTTAACACGTAATATAAGATAGCACTATATTGCTAGTAAAAGTATCTCCAATGGACACTATGAATTCCCAATGATCAAATATATTATAAATATTTAGAAATATTCTCCAATGGTAAATGAGAATCGTGTAAAATACTTAACCACTATTGGTGGAGAGGAGAGAGAAATAAATTATTTAATATTAATGGGTAAATAAATAAGGTAAATTGTTAAATAGACAATGTCTAGCACACCATCTAGATGTAAACGGTGTGCTAGACATTGTCTACATTTTTTCTTGCCACATAAGGATTTTAAACTTATGTGGCAATAAATATATACTCCAATTGACATCCCATTGGAAATCACTATAAAATAGAGGTCTATTTTTTATTTTATTAAAGTGCGAAATATATATTAAAAAATGAGAAAATGATACGGGGGACCGAGTCTACTACATCCCATTGGAGATGCTCTAAATAAACTTGTACTTTTGATTTGGAGAAAATGGCTATTGCGTGGTATTATATACATAGAAGACTATATAATCAATTTATTAAAATTAAATTTTTAGTTAATCTATAATATATTGTGTCACTTTTTATTTATTACATAAAATGATTGTGTAAGTGGTTTTGCATTTAGTTTTTTTTTTTTTACTTTAATTCCAAAGCCAATTTTAAAGGTTATTTTGGAGTGACTTTTGTGAATAATCTTGGGTGAAAAGGCTAAAAACCACTTAAAAAGAGAAAAATAAGAAGAAAAAAATAACTTATTTATTTTAATGTGCCGCCCTATTTTGGAAAATATAGAGCAACATTTAACAATTTATGAACATGAATTAAAATTTAAGTATGAATTAAATTCAATATTAATAATTATAGATTTAAGTTAAATATATTTTCCACGATAAAGTAATTACAAGGAGTATTATTTAGAATAATATAAATAATATTAATAAATCATGAGTTAAATGAGGAGAGAGAGACAATTTTAATGAAAAAAGAGAACTTAGATATTAATGTAGAAAGAGAAACAATTCAAATTAAGTTAAAAAGGATAGTTTTGACAAAATACAAATTTTAATTTACATTTATTACAAAATTATTCCTGTTGATCCGGATCAATTTGATATGGATAGATTTATTGTTTGTAATATTATCAATAGCAAATATGTGTTTCGTTAACACTACCCTTTATTGAAAATTTAAAGTTTGTAGTTGGTTTAAAACCCCAAAATAAAATCCATCACGTATTCCCACAACACTTAAATGTATTGAATCATATTTTAAATGCTCGTAAAAAATGGTAGAAAATTCATCTACCATTAGTCTTTTTCAATAAATCTTCTTACAATCAATTTAATCGTATTCTAAAATTATCTTCGTACTTGAGGCTCATCTTTATTTCTCATGAGTATATAAAAGAACACAATTTTACGTACTTTTATAATTGAAAAAAAAAATCATTTTTGGAAATACTTTATATGGATTAGAGTTGGGGAAAATTATTTTTTTAGTTCATTATATTGTTCACTTTCCAAAAAAGAATCATAATATTGTCGAGTGTCAAAACACCTACACTAAGTTGGTAAGATTATCAAAAAGGTACAAAATTATCCTAATTGTGATTTTTTGCTGACGTGAAGCTATTCAATATTTTCTTATCATTTTTCTTTAATTTAAGCATTAATGGAAGAAAAAATCTGAGAAAGAAATTCATTTTAATCCATTATATTGGCCACATTTCAGAAAATGTACGTGACATTGGTCATCGTCCAACCGCGTGCACTAAATTGCCCAATTGATCAAAAAATGTCCAAAAAAAGTTTGGTTCACATTTTTGCTGACGTGGCGTGATGTTATATATTTTTTTTAATCATTTTTCCTATAATTATAAACATTAAAAATATATATTGCCCTCCCTTTTCTTTTCCCTTTTTCTTTAATCTAATTAATACAATTTGAATCAATAAATAATTATTAAAAATCTGAGATAAATATAAAAATATAAAATAAATATTAAGAAATTATAAATAAAATATAAAAATTTATATTAGAAAATGATTATTAATAATAATAATAATTGCTAATACAATTAGATATAAATATAAAATTATAAAATAAATTATAAAAAATTATAAAACATATAAGATTTTATATGAATAAAATTAGATTTTTTACATAAATATCTATATTCTTAATATATTTTTACAATTTATTTATATTTTTCATTTATTTTTAATTTTATTAATTTTTTTATTAATTATAAAAATTTATAGAAAAATTTATATTTGTTTTATATTTATGTAAGATCTACTTTATATTTTTTTTATTTTTCACTGAGTTTTTTAAATTTCTTATTTAATAAAATATATTAATTTGACTCAAGGAAAAAGAATGAAGGACAAATAAGATTTTGTCTTCAATTTAATGTTTAAAATTAAAGAAAAATTAGAAGAAAATTTAGAATAACGCCAACGTCAAAAAAAATACCCCGCTAAAACTTTTTTTGGACCTTTTTTAATGAATTAGCCAACTTAACAGATGTGGTTTGATGATGACCAATGTCATGTATATTTTCTGGAATGTGGCCAATATAATGGACCAAAATAAGTTTCTTTCTCAGTTTTTTTTCCTCAATTAATGTTTGAAATAAAAAAAATAATAAAAGTATTGAATCACGCCACGTCGGCAAAAAGACCGATCGGGATAATTTTGTACCTTCGTTTGATATTTACTAACTTAGTGTAGGTGTTTTGATACTAGACAATATAATGGACTGAAAAAATAATTTTCCATTAGAGTTATGAACTCCACGATGACTTGAAATATAGCATTTTTCAATATAGCTTAAAAATCATAATTTTAGTTTTAAAAAATAGATCCAATGTAAATAAAATATAAACTAAAAGGATATTGTTCACAAAATCGAACATCTAAATTATTTAAGAAAATAAATACAGTACGCAAGTGATTTAAATCACTATATTAAACACTAACCATGTTTAATTTATAAAGACTAAATTATAACTATCATGTCAAATTAAATATAGAGTACTTAAATATATGATATAATGATATCATGGTCCGAAATAATCTATCATGTTACTACACTAGGGATATGTACGATTTGAAGGGATGTCAAAGATTTGCAAATCTCCTTAATTGTACTTAACTACCATCTTGGTGATTTCTCTCAATCTGATTCTACGAAGATTTGGAGCTATTGAGACGGTTCAAGTCGGGGGAGGTACGATTCGGAGAGTCGCAAATTGTATTTATAGTATTATAAATACGGAGTGAAAAATGACAAAAATCGAAGATTCAAGATATGCAATAAGTAAATTCACTTGCACAATGTATTACATATATCAACTAAGGGTCGACATTTTAGTAAATTAATTATATATAGTCTTAGTAATATATAATACCATGTAAATGACCATTTCCCAAATTAAAAGTATAAATGTCATTTGTAATATATAGATACAAAGTCTGGTTGGTTGAACTAATTTAAAGAACTATAGATGATAAATCATATAGTTGGTAGCTTATCACTAATTATAAATTAGTGTTTGTTAAATTAGATGATTAAAGTAATTAATGAATATTAATTTATCAATATAAATATGATTAAAATGTTAATATATTATATATAAAAATAAAAATAATTTAAAAAATAAATATGTAAATTTATAAGAATAAATAAATAATTCCTAAGTTATTTGTTAAAAAGGAAAAATGATAAACAATTGTAAATAATAATTAAAAAAAATTGTCTTAAAAATATTTCTGTGTAATATAAAATAATATGTTTAGTTTACAAATCAAAATATTTATTACAACATAAAAGAATAAAAATGGATCTTTTTTCCAAATAAGCTATGAGCTTATTAGAGAAAAGTTACGATTTGTAATTTTTTTCTAAAGAGAACTTGTTAGATCGAATAAGCTATGAGCTTATTAGGAGTTCTTACCAAACATTATAAAAGGGCTATTGATGGATGTATGATTATATAAGTAATAGAAAAATGGATAGAAAATGTTATTAAATTTTGTAAAACAAAAAATAAATACAAATATAATAAATTCATATAGTTCAAACATATCTAAAAAACTATTATTATATAAATAATTATAACAACAATATACCCAATTTCCAGATAAAGAGAAGTTTATAGTTTATTCCCTTCGAATAAGCTATTTTAGGCAGTTTGGTAAAAATTCTTAATAAACTCTTGATAGCTTATTCGATCTAATAAGCTCCTAATATAAAAAAACTAAAAATTGTTAGTTTTTATATAAACTCTTAACTTATTGAAAAATAATCATTGTATCCTTTAATATTTTATATTATAAATAAACATATTATTTATAGTTTACGAAAATACTTTTCTTAAACATAAATTTATTATTATTATTATTATTATCAATGTTTTTCTTATTATTTTCATATATTATCCTTGTTTTTTTTAATTATTTTAGGAACTCTTTTTATATTAGTATTGTATCTTTATTTTTATTTTTTTTATATTTTTCTCGTTTTCTATGTATAATATTCTTATATTTTCCAATCGTGTCTATATTGATAAATTAGTTTTTATTTAATTACTTTAATCTGTTAATTTACTAAATATTAATTTAAAATCAGCTACAATGTTAAATTAACTTAACCAATCAGACCCTAATTTTATTTTTTTATATTATAAATATTTAACATGTTTAATATTTTTTGCAACGCATATAAGTACGGATGGTACACTAGTTTATACTAAAATGCTTATATTTATCATATAATACTCATTATCCCTTTCATATTTTATTTTTCAAAAAAAAAATAAAAACAAATAAAATTAAATAGGAATCATAAGGATTATTTTAACTAGAAAAAAATATCATCTAATAACGTTGTAGAATTATGAGAGATTAATTAAACAAATTCAGTAATAGAATATGGCATACTAATCTATACTCTCTCTCTCTATATATATCTATATCTATCTATCTATCTATCTATCTATATATATATATATATATATATATATAGGATTAGGTTCAAATGAAACTCACGTCAATATATGCGAACCTAGGGACCAATCCAGGCCTTAGATCTAATAATTTGTGTGGATCAGATTTTTTCTATTTTTTAATCTTATTAAATTAATTTATATGGTAAGTAAGGGTATTTTATGTAATTTCACATGAGTTTTGATCAATTTAACACCGAAGTCTCTCCCCCCCAAACCCTATCTTCCCCGAATCCAAAATCACCCATTCTCCACCAAGCCAGCCGCTGTGTCGGCAATCCTCCACCAAGCAGCCGCCGCGTACGCCCTGGTCCTTACCCTAAGAGACAGGGAGAGCACGTCGCCGGGGATCATCGCCGCCGCGTCGGCAATCCTCGGCCTGCTATGCCTCTGCTCGCTGGCGGCATTCAAGTCTCGTCCTCGTCGGGCCACGCTGCGATCATCAAGTTCGCCGGCGGTATCAAGGCCGGGATCCTGGGCCGGATTAGCCGACCCCAACGACCTTCACCACCGCCCACCACCGAAACCGCCATTCTTTGTTGGGACTCATCTTGGAGCCTTAAATTGAGGGTCCGAGTGATTTTCGGAGTGCTCGTCGTCACGAGGCTCCCGGCAACATCCATCGCCCCACCCGAGAACCAACTCGCCGGTTTTGGGTTTCGAGAGCTGCCAAAAAATTGCGTAATTCCAACTTAAATTGGCGGGGTTTGGGTGCTCTACGAGATCTGAGAGCTTGGTTTGCAGATTCAGATCATTTGACATCGCCGCCGGTCGGGACGACGGGAGGGAGAGGAGGCGGAGGAGCTCCGGCGTCCGGGCGCGGCGGATCGTGAAGGATTTGACGATGAATTAGCCGCCGAATCGGAGGCCCTTGACGTCGGAGGAGGGATTGAAAGAGAGATCGGAGGCGGTTTTGGTGGTTTGGTCGTTGGGGTGTTGTTTTTGCTTTCTGTTTTTGGTCTTGGGTTTATCATCCATGGAGAAAAGGAAACGAACATTGTCTTAAATGAGACCATTTGATTTGGGGGGATGATATTAATTATGCTGGAGAGTTGTCTTGTGATACTTTTTATCCGATGGCGCTTAGACTGATTCTGGGTTGTTAATTTGCAATATTGCAATGTTGTTGGGGTTGTATGTGTTGATAATGGAGTATAGTTAATAGAACTGAAAAAGGGGAGACCCTTGTTACGCTGAACGGTTTGCTCTGTTTTGGTGGATAGATGAATGATGATGGTGAGAAACAAATTTAAGATCTTTTGCACATTGTCAATTTTATTTTATTAAAAAAAAAACAGTGTTTAGTGTAGTTCAAAAGCACCGTAACATTGAATTGGGGCCCCGATGCTTTTTAGAGAAATACCCCGGTGCTTCAATATTAAAAAAGCGCCGTAACATTGAATTGAGTTTTGGTTGTGTAGTAAAAAAAGCGCCGCAACAATATTAAGAAAGCACTCCAAAAAATTAGCACTGCCAACATAAAAAAAAGCACCGCTGAAGACTTGTGTAGTGCTATAAATAGTCATATACAATGATTTTAATATTTAGATTTTTAAATTTAATTATATTTATTTTTTTACATTTTTAAATATGCAATATGTATCTTAAATCGTAAATCTTGAGAATGTAATTAATTTGATATATATTTCATTAAAAATGAATAAAAATTAAAAAAGTTATGGTTCGTTTAAGATTTGAGTTTTATTATAAATTTTTGAATTTGCATTTATATATCCGTTGTGCTTTCTAAAAAGCAATTTAGTGCTCTTTATAAACGTCGTTATATGTCCAAAATACCCTTTTTAATTGTTTAATGGATTTTTTTTAATTATTACCATGCCGACATGTCATAATCTCAACCATCAAGATTATCCAATCTAATGGTCAAGATGAGTCCCTAGGTTCGCATATATTGACATGGTTCCATTTGAACCCAACCCTATATATATATATATATATATAGTTTATGCAATCAATTTATATCTTCTTCTTTTGTTGAGTTGATCACACATTATGAAATTGAGTTCCTTAACTTTTAGCAGTATTTAATTAATGACAGATTAATCAAACAAACTCAGCAATAGAATATGACATACTAATCAATACTCTCTCTCTCTCTCTCTCTCTCTCTATATATATATATATATATATATATATATATATATAGGGTTGGGTTCAAATGGAACCATGTCATTATATGTGAACTTAGGGACTCATCTTGACCATTAGATTGGATAATCTTGATGGTTGAGATCATGACATGTCAGCAGGGTAATTATGTAAAATATTACATTAATTTAATAAAAAGGGTATTTTGGACATATATCAACATTTCGAAAGAGCACTGCATTGCTCTTTAAAAAGCACACGGGTAAAGAAAAACACTACGACTGTATACAAAAAAGCATTATAAATTTCGTTTTATAAATAAATGTGATTAAATTAAAAACCTGAATATTAAAAGTATCGCATGTGATTAATTTTAGCACTACAGTACTGTGTAAAAAAGCACTACTAAAAACCTGAATATTAAAGCATCGCATGTGATTAATTTTAGCACTACATTACTGTGTAAAAAAACACTGTTAAAATACGATTAAGAATTTTAGACTTTTACTATATTTTAGTTCTTTTATAATAACGTAGCAATGCTTTTTTTTTTTTTTATTATTATTACAACGCTTTTTTACTACACTATCACTGAGAGTTCTATATTTGAATCAAAATTTGGGTGAAATTAATCATTTTTTTACCATCTATTTCATCTATCAAAACAAGGCAGTTTCAAAAGACTAAATTTATCAGTGACAGGCTTTGAAATATTAAAACATTAAAAGGAAAGGGTGATAAAAAGTTAAACATCACCATGTGATCACATAAAACAATACTGTAACAAAGCAAAACTTGCGGCAACCTTTTTTATGCCTTTTTCTTTTCGAAGTTTTCTGAAAGTGACCTTGGAATGTTCACTTTCATATATCAATTGAAATTAAAGCAAATGATCCATATGGGTCATCATCAATTGAGCAATACAAGACAACGCTAGAAAAACAAAACAAAAATAAAATAAAAAATGAAGAACATAAATGGGTGCGCCTCTGATTCAATGCAACAATACATACAAATACAAGAAAACTAAATAGTCATTATCAATAGGATATAAAATTAAAATCTCACCAATACACCAATAAACCAAAACGTTAAAACCAAAACTTCTCCCTCGACCGTCGGCGGCAGTGGCTCATAGCATCCTCAATCGGCGGTTGACAGCGACGCCCCCCACCACAGGTGCGACTGATTTTTCTTCACCGATTTCAGAAGTGGGCCTGCCCAACTTCTCTCCACCTTCAATTCGACGGCAGCGATGGCGGTGTTTCGCAGCGGCGGTACCCGGCGACCACCCATATCGACGGACGGTGGTTTCTCCAACCCCAGGCGTGGCTGGTCTCTCCTCCGATTTCAGAAATTGGCGACGGCAAAACGACGGGGCTGAGGTCTCGACAACGGCTACGATGATGGGTTGATTCCGGCGTGGGCTCCGACATCAAGGGGGCCCTGGAAACGGCAACAGCGGCTGAGTTGGACTGGTTGTGTGCAAGCACCACGGCAGCAGGCGTGGTGAATAGTTCTAGGGTTGTGATTTTTTGGAATGTATTTAATGTGATTGAGGGCTTTGTAAGATTACATAAAGGCCCTTGTCTTTCTATATTTATAATTTAATAAATTTAAAAAATAGAAAAAATCTGATCCACACAAATTATTAGATCTAAGGCCTGGATTGGTCCCTAGGTTCGCATATATTGACGTGGGTTTCATTTGAACCTAATCCTATATATATATATATATATATATATATATATATATATATATATATATAGTTCATGCAATCAATTTATATCTTCTTCTTTTGTTGAATTGATTACACATTACGAAATTGAGTTCCTTAACTTTTAGTAGTATTTAATTAATGTAATATGGAGGGGAATTGCTTATGTGATATGATTATTAAATTGGAAGTTTGATTGTGTGAGCTAATTTAAATAATTGATAGTTGTAATTGATAGTTGGTAGTTGATAGATAAGTGATAGTTGGTAGCTGATTTTAAATTAGTGTTTAATAAATTAGTTGATTAAAGTAGTAAATCGAAGATTAATTTACCAAAAGACATGATTAAAAAACATAAAACATTATACATAAAAATAAAAAAGTATAAAAAATAAAAGAAATAAAATTATAATAATTAATAAAGACTTCCCAAGACATTTTTTTAAGAAATAAGACAAATACATGAAAAATAATAATAAAAAAAATAATTATTATAATAAATAAAACTTTACTTATATGACTAATAAAAATATTTCCGTAAAATATATAGTAATATATCAGTTTATAAATAAGATGTTATTTACGATATAAAAGTATAAGAAATGATCTATTCCCAATAAGGTAGGAGCTTATTAGAAAAATTATGATTTATAATTTATTTTTAAATAGGAACTTATTAGGCATAATATGCTATCAGGAACATATTTGTTAATTCTTATTAAACAACCTAAAAAAATTTATTATGATGAAATAAAGTATAAGTACTTTCAAAAAGTTCAACCAAATAGTACCTGGATTATGTAACTTTTGTAACCATTACATTTGTATTAATTCAATATATTAATGAATATGATATTTAACGTGAGTGAATTTAGATGTGATATATGATTTCCCTCCATTTCAGTAATTTGCCAAAAATTAAGTAATGGCTAAATGCCCTCTTACACACGACTTGTTGTGCATTAAGTGCTATTGATTCTAACAACTCCTATATTGTTATTTATTAAATGCTATGAATATAT
This sequence comes from Phtheirospermum japonicum, assembly GCA_014905375.1. Taxonomy (NCBI): domain Eukaryota; kingdom Viridiplantae; phylum Streptophyta; class Magnoliopsida; order Lamiales; family Orobanchaceae; genus Phtheirospermum; species Phtheirospermum japonicum. The sequence goes on along the minus strand of BMAC01000302.1, from coordinate 564,361 downwards.
CCTCTCAAGTGATCTAGAGTTCCATAATTTTAAGCATTGGAAATATCTCAACCGAATGGATGAGTACATTTAATGGGATGTTTGGGGAAATATCTATCAGAAAATAAGGTGTTGAGCACCATGAAAGCTGCTAAAGCTGATGAAAAGCCGATATTAAAGCAGGGAATAGAAAATATATGAAAAACGGTTGTGTTCATTAATTGCATCAAAAATAGGGTTACAAACATTCCATATATAGCTGCTAACTCTAGACTGTGACCTATGGATCAACACACGCGTGTATGCTTAAGATTAACTCTGAATAAGACAAGAAACAATGGCCACAACGGCTATACACAACTGTATCACTTCTGACATGTGCATGACATCATCCTTGTCTTATTCTGCATTCTGATCAGCTGCTCTATCATGCCCCTTCAATCTGAGTGAGTCTAGCAGCCAAACTGACAGTTTGTTTCTCATTCGAACGAAGGATTGTCCATTTATTGGCTTAGTTAGCACATCAGCAAGCTGATCATGTGAAGGAACATGTTGAATTTGAATAATCTTGTTCTGCAACTATTCTCTAACAAAATGCACATCTATTTCAAAATGCATGGTTCTGGGATGATGCATAGGATTGCTTTCTAAAGCAATTGCACTCTGATTATCCATCCATATACTTGGAGTTCTTGGTTGATCAACTTTAAGTTCCCTTAGCAATTACTGCAACTAAATTACATCACAGGTAGTATGAGCCAAACTCCTATATTCAGCCTCACAACTTGATCTTGAAATTGTGGACTGCTTCTTAGAATTCCATGAAATGATATTTGTCCGAAGAAAAACACATGATCCTGTAGTTGATCTCCTATCATCTGGATTAATAGCCCAATCTGCATCAGTAAAGGCCATCAAATCCAAAATTTTAAGGTAGGTGAAATGCAATCCATAGTTACTGTCCCTGCAAGGTATCTCACAATCCTCTTAACTGCTTTCCAATGAGTGTCCAGAGGTGCTTGCATGAATTGGATAACCTTGTTCACATTGTAAGTGATTTCAGGCCTTGTGATGGTGGCTTACTGCAAGGCTCCTACTATACTTCTGTACAAAGTGATGTTAGGAGAAGGGTTTCCATTGAATTTTGACAGTGGAGGATTAGAGAGCATAATAGATGACATCCCTTTTGTCCCCTTCATCCCTGCTCTCTCTATGATAGTTTCTATGTAGCTCCTTTGACCAAAAAAGAGACCATCATGAACATGCTGAATTTCAATTCCTAAGAAATAACTTAATTCCCCTAGATCTTTCAAGGAAAAATGTTTACTGATTTGATCAATTGTTGTGTGGATTGTTTTCTGACTGCTCCATGTGATGATGATATCATCCACATACACCAGTATGATTGTGTAATCTTCTTTATCATGTTTGAAGAACACTGATGTATCAACCTTTGATGTTAAGAATCCCATAGAAGCCAATACTTCAGCAAACTTGTTAAACCATGTCATGGGTGCCTGTTTAAGACCATAAAGTAACTTTCTGAGTTTGCAGACAAGATTTTCTTGTCCTGGTTCAACAAAACCTGGGGGTTGATGCATGTACAGCTCCACATATATGTCCCCATTGAGGAAAGCATTGTCAATATCAACTTGTCTGATGTGCCAATTTCTGTGCAAGGCAATGCTGAGTATGGTTCTGACAGTAGCAGGTCTAACCACAGGGCTATAGGTGTCTGTGTAGTCAAAACCAGGTCTTTGTGAGTATCCTTTGGCAACCAATCTGGCCTTGAGCCTAGCCACATATCCATCTGCCTTTCTTTTCACTTAGTATATCCATCTGCATCCCATAACTTGTTTTCCAGCTATTAATTTGCTCAATGTCCAAGTTTTATTCTTCATTAGTGCTGGGAACTCTTTCTTCATAGCATTCTTCCATTCTGGTGTGTTAATTGCCTGATGGTCATCAGTTGGCTCCTTCAGACTTTGACAAAAATATGATTTGGGCTTATAGATTCCAGCCTTTGACCTTGTAAACATAAGATGAGCTCCTGCATTCTCAATATACACATTAGAAGCAACAGGCATATGAATATTCTCAATAAGCAAATCAATAGTTATAACCTCTCCTTGTAAAGATTCTGAAGCTGATAAGGACTGAGGTGTATGATGTGTATGTGATGTGGAGCTTGATGAGGTTGGTGAAGCAACTTGATCTACACTATTTGCCTTAGTGAGGTTAGGGTTGGCATCAATACTAGGATTTTGAAAAGAGTGAGGTGTCAACAAAGGAACATTCATGCTACCAATGACAACAGATGGTTGTGTTGGGACTGTTTTGTTGTAACAAGATGTAGAAGCTTTCTTGTTGGATAAGGGAAAAATTCTTTCATCAAACAGAACATGACTACTAATGATCACCCTTCCCCCTGCCAGCAATACCTTACATCCCTTATGATTAGGGCTATATCCAATGAAAGTTGCTGGTTCACTCCTGAATTGGAGCTTATGCTTGTTTTAAAGTCTAAGTAAAGGATAACAGAGACATCCAAAAACCCTGAGAGTTTGTATGTCTGGTTTTTGTTTATTTAAGGCTTCAAAAGGTGTCCTCTAGTTAATGATTCTTGAAGGAGTTTTATTGATAATATAAGCAGCAGTCATGAAGGCATTATCCCAATATTTTGTTGGTACTTCAGAATGGGCAAGCAATGTTAAACCTATTTCAACCAAATGCCTATGTTTCCTCTCAGCCACTCCATTTTGTTCAGGGGTGTAAGGGCATGACATCCTATATGTTATTCCATTTTCTGCCAAAAACTTACTCATGGCAATAAACTCTCCCCCTCCACCAGTTTGCAATGCCTTTATTTTCTTGCTGTATTGATTTTCAACAAGGTCTTTGAAGCGCATAAAGGCTCTTAGTGCATCAGATTTGTTTTTGAGGAAATAATTCCAGGTGAATCTGGTGGCATGGTCTATAAGGTTTATGTAATAGGTGAAACCAGATGAAGATATGATAGGTGCTGGCCCCCACAGATCACTATGAACAAGGTCAAACTCATTGTGCTATGTTTGAGAATCAGGAAAGGGGAGTTTATGGAACTTGGATTTCATACAAGAAACATACAACACATCACTTTTATTATCATCAGAAAACTCAACTTTAAATGTGGCCAGTGCCCTTTTAAAAACATCTAAAGGAGTGTGCCCAAACCTAAAATGCCAAACATTTAAAGGAGCTTTATTTTTGAGCTCAGCAGAATTTATTGAAAACTGGAAATTTGAAGGAAAAACATGATCAGAAAGGCTTGGTTCTTGGAATTTGAGGAGATGAGGTTGAAAAGCCCTTCCTTAATTGTCCCTTTGAGAAGCACTACTCCTGTGGCTTGATCATTCACAACACAAGAAGAGGGGTGAAACTCAAAAAACACCTTGTAATCCTTGGCAAATTGTGAAACACTAATGAGATTTCTGGTTATAGATGGAACATGTAGTAAATTCTTGAGTACAAAGGAAGGGTCAAAATCTCTGCAAGAAGAAGACTTAACCAATGAATTACCAAAATGAGAAATGGAAAAACCTGTACCATTTCCCATATGGATTTTCTCTCCTCCTTGATAATCAGTGGCCATATTAAGATTGCTGAAATCATAGGTAATGTGGTTAGTTGCTCTTGAATCAGGATACCAAAAGCTGTCATCTTTTGCCTCATGGTCCACTCCCCTTGTTACATTGGCACTCATTTGACTACTCTGATGCAGATTGGCTTGATGTCCAAAATTTCCAGTGCTGCTTCAGGGAGAATAGTCAATATTCATTATTTGATAGCACTTGTCTGCAGTGTGACCCGTATAGTGACATATTTGACACTTGGGCTTGTAAAAGCTTGTTCTTCCACCTCTGCCTCTGTAGTTTCCACCTTTGAAGGAGCTTGCTTGCCTCTGTTGCTTGATTGAAATCCTATGCCTCTATTTGAATAATGGAAGCTTGATCTGCCTCCTCTGCTCCCAGTGGTGAGGTTCACAGAAAAAGCATTCTCCTCTGAAGTCCCAAACTGTTCTTCAATCTCTCCAGCCTGTTCTCAAAATTGAGAAGAATAGAATGTTCTCAGTGAGTGTTGTAGGATGAGTGGGGCCTCTGGATATGAGAGAGACAAGGAGTGGATTGTATTCAGGACTAAGACCTCCAAGTATGTAAAGTACTTGATCAGATTCAGTCACAATCTCTCCAGCTGCAGCCAACAAATCACAGCAAGACTTAATTTTATTTAGAAAATCTCTCATACTCAGGCTTCCCTTCTTCAATACCTGCAACTGCAGTCTTATCTGCATTACTTTTTTCTTGTTTTGGTTTGCAAAAGTCCCTTAAATAGATCTCCAGATCTTTGAAGCAGTAGATAACCCTACTGTGGTAACAAGTAGGCTTTCAGTGAGGGAGGACAAGATCTATGAAACAACAAGCTGGTCCTGCCTCTTCCAATGAACATATGCTGGATTTAAGGTCTGACTTGCCCCTTCAACTGTGGTGATATACTGGTTTGGTGATTTTATATCTCCATTGAGATATACCTCAAGGCCATATCCTGCAGCAGCAGCCCAGATTTGGTGCCTCCATAGCAAAAAGTTGCTATCAGTCAACTTTATTGAAATAAGTTGAGCCTGAGGTTGAATGATTTGATATGTCATATTCATGACCGGAAAGAAAAAGAAAAATTATTTAAACAAGGAAAAGGAAATGGTCCAGAGACAACATAGCTCTGATACCGTATCATAAAATAAGGTGCTGAGCACCATGAAAGCTGCTAAAGCTGATGAAAAGTTGCATATTAAAGCAGGGAATAGAAAACATATGAAAAACGGTTGTGTTCATTAATTGCATCAAAAATAGGGTTACAAACATTTCATATATAGCTTCTAACCCTAGACTTTGACCTATGGATCAACACACACGTGTATGCTTAAGATTAACTCTGAATAAGATAAGAAACAATGGCCACAACGGCTATACACAGGTGTATCACTTCTGATCTGTGCATGAGGAGTGCATGACATCATCCTTGTCTTTTTCTGCATTCTGATCAGCTGCTCTATCAATATCCCCTCAAAATGTCTACCACTGTAAGTGTGATCATAACTTGGGAATCTTGAGCTTAAAAGACAAATCCAAAAGTCAACCCAAATCTTCCAACATGTCTCATGGATTTAGAGAAAGAAAATAACTGATTACAAAACTCTTCACGACGTACTAGATGAAAATATTTTTCTTAGATATTATCTTGATTATTTTTCAATATTAAATTATTTAGAAAATATTTGATAGTTATCATTTTGTAAATTATTATGTATATTAATTTATTATATTAGTTTGTAGTTCTCTTTTCTTAGCATATATTTCGTATGTGGCTATTTAATATTAATTAGAACTCTTAGATTTAATCTTGTTTTCTTACTAATGATTTTATTGATACATCTATTTTTCATATTCTGTAGGTGTTTTTATTAAAGGTAAGGTGTGTATCTATAAACCCCTATAGAGAGTTGAGATTTTCTAAATTGTTGGATGCGACGGGCGATAACATCCTGCAATTTGAATTGTTTTATTCCATCATTTTTTAATTTTTGTTAAAATCCAATTTTGTGATTGTTAATCTTAGTTTTAGGAAGAGGCTTACTAATTTAGATTATATTTACTCTATAGGAGTTTTTAGTTTATTTCTACTCAGTAAATTACGACTCTTTGCAATAATTAAAATGCAAGTTTTAAATAGTAATTTTTTTTGCTTTATTGGTTCAACTATAAGAAAAGTTATTTTTATAGTCAAAATTTATATACATTGTGTTTTTATTTTCGCTACTCATTGTTTAAACTTTTCGCAACAAACACGTATTTTTATAGTTTTATGGTGGATTTGAGGCCTGCGATTCTTTCAAGTATCATCAAAGCCAACACTTGATTTCACTAAGTGTCGATCATCTATGTTGCAAGCTAGAATTGACTCACTAACTCGATCTTTTTATCGCTCTCATATTTTTCTTAAAAACACAAAAAACTCTTTGTCTAAATTTTCTCGAAACTCCACATTTTTGAAAACTTAAGAAACTCAAGTCCTTGATGGAAGAGTCTGATTTTAAAACTCTTGAGTCGATTAGGTGTCAAGCATGTTTTTGTTTTGATCACTTTGTCGATACGTGTGCTAACACTTAGTCGAAAATAGTTTTAGTGCCATGTTAAGTGGCTATGAGTTTGTGAAGAAGAGATAGACCGTTATGTTGAGAAAAATCATTTTTCATTCTTTTTGATGTCGGATATGATATGGTATGTCTTCATATCTCTAGTCACATCCAATCTAGAATTTTCTTATCACACTAATAATTTTCATTATTGTTCTTTTTTTGGACACTTGAAGCCCTATTGTCGAAAACTGGAATTTGATCTTGCTCGAAAGTTTTATAAAATACAAAAATGGGATCAAAGATGCCACTGATTTCTAGACACATCATCGATAACATACTAACCACCTGGGTTAAAAAATTAGATGTCAGTTTTAGTATTATTTGTACTTCTCTCAAGTCCAATTTTTATGATTATTGGTTGTTAGTGTTGGAATTCGTAGAGACGAACACCATGCTCATGCTGCGGATGTTTTAAAATTTTAGATCCAACAGATATATCATGTGAATGAATATATTTATATAATAAATAAACGAGATAAAAGCATGAAACCCTTACAGTAAATTCAGGTCCGAGTTCAACACTAAGGTATCCATGCGATTAATTCTCCGACTGCAAGATCCAACTTCAGTGTATCAAAATCAAGATTTATGTTTTCTAAAAACTCTCTTGTTTTTTTATTGTTTACAACTTATGACTTTATGTTATATTTATAATAGGTACATAAGAGAACCCTAATCCTAAAAAGGATTGGACTGTCCAAGACATGGGACCAAAACAATTTTAGCCCAAGTACCTTTATTAATATAACATAGATAATTAAATTCAAATCCAATTTAATTTAATTAAATAATTTCTATCAAATAGAAATTAATATCATAATTATTGACAATTAAATATTACAATTCTAAATTGAATATTTAATACTTTCTTGATACACTCTTAAATCAGAAAACTAATCGCATATAGTGTGACCCTATAGGCCTTTATATATGACATCAATCCAATGATGATCCAAAAAAAACTCCTAGACGGCTTAGCTGGATGAACTCAATATATAAAGAACATTTACTTGAACTCAGCGAATTATAACCTTTATACAAATCTTTGGTGAAATTCCTTTCATTCCGAATCACTCGATTAAGCTTAAGATTTATCCAAGTGTCTATCTCAATGGCTTAATCAATTTATCTCATTTTTATTAGTCGACAACTATACAATACTTCAATTACTATATTGAACATGTCTCTTGCATTGGCCAATGACTTTAGTCGACCTAATATAGAGATTATGAGTGATCTCTCTCGAAACTCCAATCGAGGAATAAATTCTTTCTTGGCTCAACTACCACCTTCATTTACATCATGGTGCACCCAACACAAGCCGTATCTATCCCAAAAGGAGTGTAAGCGTTGGTCATGGTCAAAGTACACCACTCAGCAAATAAGGTGCGTATTGACCTCAAGTCGAAGGATTATCCCACGCTTTATACACTGATGAGTTTATAGACATACAATAAATAACTTATCAATAGGGTTTACCAATACTCTCTAAAGTATCCATGTGTCCATCACGAATAACTATCATTCGCAGTCGTGAGACTAACTGCATTCTCTAAGAATGTGATGCAGACCACATGCCGACATATATTATATTATCAATATCCCAATCTTGATAATCGTTAGTCGTGGCTATTTTAAGAGTAATGTTTTATCAATGATATCTCACCATATCAAAGACAACATTAACTCTATGGGAACATTTATATGAATAATCACAAACAATTAAAATAATAATTCAATAAATGCAATACCATATATATTACGATATATATAATAATTGTGATCAAGTATAATGTCTTTAAATCTGATTGTCTTCAGGATATTCATACTTTCAGTTAGAAAGTGGTTGTCCCCGATATATGACGGGTCTTGAAATATTTGGCTGATTATGAGTCGTTGAACACAAGATAGGTATTTATTGGAAATGTTTTCGTGGTACACTTGTTGGCAAAGGTATATTTAAAATTGATGGTTTACCCGAATTCCATAATCTTCTTCATTTGGAAGGGCTTATGGTGAATCTTCTTAGTATAGGCCAACTTTGTGATGATGGTTTATATGTGAAGTTTAGTAATAATTCTTGTCAAGTGTTTAATGTATCTAAAGCTTGTACTCTTCCAGGTTTAAGAACAACTGATAATTGTTACCGATCTGGTCAAACTCAAACTTGTTGCCTTGCCAATGTTGATGCACTTGATTTATGGCACTAAAAGTTTGAGCATGTGAATTTGAGAATGATTGAAAATCTGGTTAAATGTGAAGCTATTTAACCCAAACTAAACATGAGAATTGGTAATGGTTATTTTCCTAGTCACATGGGTAAACTAACTTGTGAACCTCATCTTAGGAATAATGGTATTTATGTGTCTTGCATTAATACACATATATTTTTTTAGTCCTATTGAATATGAAAGTTTAGATGGTATGAGGTACCCTCTTGTTCTTGTGGCAAATTTTCACGATCACTTGAAATGTGTTTTTTAGATGAGAAATCGAATACTTTGGATGGTTTGATACCACTTGAAAGAATAGCAGTCCTCGAATTCACATTAAACCAATAAAACACATGTGTGTTGGGAATAATGTAAATAATAAGCAGCAGAAAACTAAAAACATAACATATTAGAGTTTTGACTATAAGAATGATTTTTCTTATAGTTGAGCCAACAAGGCGAAAAAATTTACTAATTAAAATTTACGTTTCAATAATTATAAAGAGTTGTAATCTACTAAGTAAAGATAAACTAAAAACTCCTAAAAAACAGATATGATCTAAATTGGTATGCCTCTTCCAAAAATTAAGATTCACAATCACAAGATTGAATTTTAACGAAAACAAAAAAATAATGAAACAAAATAATTGCAGGATGCTATCGTAGGTGTCAAAAGCATTCGCAGTCGCATCCCACAAAACAAAAAATTTGCAACTTGAATAAATATCTTTCAATTCTTCTTGCTTTGATTTTTCATAT
>BMAC01000302.1:516333-554853 GCA_014905375.1 Phtheirospermum japonicum | reverse complement strand
AAACAAATATGCTAGCGGCCATGCCCGTCAGCGTGGAATTTTTAATTAAAAAAATAAAAATATATACGCTGACGGCCTTACCCGTCAGCGTATAAGTATAATCCTGACGGCCCTACCCGTCAGGATTGTAACCCTAAAAATCGGGCATTCTCCTTCCCCGCCTCATTCTGTCAAACGCAAGCAAAAAAAAAAAAAAACGAGACGCCGCCCCGCCTCAAAGCTCGTCGCCGCCCATCGCCTGCCTTCCCGTCCCCGTCGCCGACTGAAGGTGCCGCCGCCGTCGCCGTACAGCCACACAGCCGAGCCATCGCCGCCGCCCTGCGTCATCCCGTCGCCTCGCCGCCCCACTGCCCAAGAATCCCAGATGCCGCGCCGCCTACCTCGCCCCGCCCGTCCCCTCGCCTCGCCGCCAAGAAGCCCAGCCGCACAGCCGCCTGCCACCGAGCACCGCCGTCGCCGCCTACCACTGTCGCCGCCCCACTGTCCGTCAACCCCCTGCCCCCCGTCGCTGCCAAGGTAATTTATTTATTTCAATTTTAATTTTATATTTTTGAATATTTTTTTTGTATATTTGTGTTTGTTTGTATATTTTTTTATATAATTGTTGTTATTAGTTATTATATAATTAGTTTTAAAGGTTAGAGTTTAGTGTTTGTTTAGGGATTAGGGTTGAAAGTTGGGCTAATTAGGAATTAATTACAAGATTAGGGCTAAAGTATGAGTTTAATTTAGGTTTAATTTGAAATTATGATTTCATTTAGTGTATAAATTAAAATTATGTAATATATTATAGTTTAAAATCTGTTTTTCTTTAAAATGTTTTTTTTAAAAATAAAAATCTGTTTTTTTTTAAATAATTTTTTTTTTCTTTTTTGTTAATTAGGGGATAGTTATATAATTATTCTTCAATTAGAGTTTAATTTATATTTAATTTGAAATTAGGGTTTAATTTAGTAATAATTTCATAATTAGAGTCCAATTTAGTAATAATTACATAATTAGGGTCCAATTTAGTAATAATTACATAATTAGGGTTTAAATTACGACTAATCAATTAATTAGGGTTCAAATTAGGAATAATCAATTAATTAGGGGCCATTTTAGTAATAAATAAGCTTGTGTAGATTCTGGAGTATACTTATCGATAAAGAGCGCACACAGCACCCGTACAGAGATTGTCCTCCTCAAACGCCCTCCCCATGTCGGCTCCAAACATCTATAATTCAGCAGTAGATACATTCGATGAAGACGTCTGTTTTTAGTGACCATGCTAGCAAGGAGCCGGTTGATTTTTGGAGCAGACATGGTGAGGGTGGTCGAGGAAAGCGATGACCTGTATTCGAGTATTGTGTGGCTCTTTATAGACAACGTGTCTACTTCAGAATCTACCTATCTAGAAGCAATCTTGTATTAGGGTTTATAATTAGATTATTAGGGTTTGCTTTCAAATTTAGGGTTTATTCACTCATTATATTGTATATATATTGTTCATGCATGGGAGGCCATGGTGATCGGCTGGGATTTAAAAAAAATTTGTATATATATTGTTTATGCATGGGAGGTCGTGGTGATCGCCCGGGGTTTAATTTTGTTTATATATATTATTGTCATTGGTGTTGTTGGTTGTATACCGTCGGATGTTGACGTGGGTTACGGCGCCGGCCGGGAGGTGTTGTCCCTCCAATAGCTGGTTTTCAAAATCTTTTCTAAAAACGTGATAGGGTGTCACGTGGTTTTATTTATGTTTTCAAAATATTTTTAAAAAATGTGACAGTGGTAATTGCTTATTTGGAACCTTGGCGAAGTGACGCGATTCATATAGATCACTTGTTTGAGAATTAATATCAAATAGAAAAATTTGAAACTAAGTTTTGAATTATTCCAATATTCCTTAGACCCGTTTGAGACTTAGTATCAAATATAGAGTTTGATACTAAATTTCGAATTGTCCCATTTTTGGACAGTTTGAGAATGTGACTTGTAGTATGGTTATATTATGTGTATGTTTTTTTTTTAGTTTTAAATTTCGGTTTCTGCATCTCTCTAATTGTTCTCGGGTGCACTGAAATATACGTGCACTACGAGAACTGAGGGGAGATGCTGCCGAGATTTTGAATCTAAAAAAAATACATATTTTAAGATAATACATACTACTAAACGTCACGTTCTCGAATAGGATAGAAGCCTTACCAATTACAATTCGAATTACTCATTCTTCTCGTAATGCTGCCGAAATTTTACCACCTTCTTAAATTTTAGAACAAGCTTAACACTCAAAAATCTTAGAATGGCTGATGATCGTAGTTGGATGTACAAACGGAATATTTTTGGATTTCTAAATCCGGAGTTCATGGCCGGTGTAGATAGTTTCGTATAATTTGCACTCACGCATGATTATACAGAGAGGGACGGTGATAAACTAAAATGTCCTTGCCCACGAACTAAGTGTAGGAACTCTAGTTATACGACTATCGATGAGATAAAATGTCACATCGGTACCAAAGGGTTCATTGCTGATTACTACATTTGGACTCATCACGGGGAAACAGATCACGTCTCATCGCCTGCTGATATTGAAATTGGGGGATCATCATCAAATGCGTACGTCAATATGGTGCGAGATGTTGTCGGTCCTAATTTCGACATGAATGACATTGAGTTGGATGAATCACCTAATCCCGAGGCGAATTTTTTTTTCGATATTCTAAAAGCTGCCAAAAAATCTCTGTATCCCGGCTGCGAGAAACACAATCGGTTGTCCTTAGTTGCCCGTCTTATGAATTTAAAATCGGAGCATGGCATTTCTCAGAAATGTTATGATCAATTCATTGATTTAATCAAAGAGATCGTGTCAGAAGACAACAATGTTGCAGATAATTTCTACGAAAGTAAGAAGTTGTTGAGAGGTATAGGGTTACCGGTAGAGAAGATAGATTGTTGCGTTAAGAACTGCATGATTTATTGGAAGGATGATTTGAATCTGGATAAGTGCAAGTTTTGTGATCATCCACGGTTTAAACCCGCGAAGAAGGGACTAGCTAAAAGGCGCAAGTCCAACTTAATTCCGTACAAGAGGATGTTTACTTTCCTCTTACGGCCTGCCTGCAGAGGTTGTACGCATCTAAAACAACGACAAAGGATATGCGGTGGCATGCAGAACATACGGTAGAGGATGGTGTCATGCACCACCCGTCAGATTCTGAGGCTTGGAGGCACTTCGATCAAACTCATCCAGAGTTCGCCGCTGAAACTCGAAACGTCAGATTGAGTCTATGTACAGACGAATTTAAATCTTTTGGAAGTTTCGAAAAAAAATACTCTTCGTGACCGGTGATTGTCACACCATACAATTTGCCTCCATGGATGTGCATGAAAGAGCAGTATATGTTTCTCAGCGTTCTCGTCCCGGGCCCACAAAACCCCAAAGATAAGTTAGATATTTTTTTACAACCATTGATTGAGGAGCTGAAGCAGTTGTGGTCCGACGGTGCTCTCTCGTATGATGTATCTAAAAAACAGAACTTTCAGATGCGAGCGGCCCTTATGTGGACCATTAGCGACTTTCCTGCATACTCGATGTTGTCCGGTTGGAGTACGGCCGGTCGAATGGCTTGTTCGTACTGCATGGAGCGTTCAGACGCTTTTACCCTGTAAAAGAGCATGAAACAATCATGGTTTGATAACCATCATAAATTTCTAGAATGTGATCATCGACTTCGTAAAGATAAAAAAAAATTTAGAAAAAATAGAAAGGTTGAAGCTCTACCGCCGCACGTGCGTTCTAGAACAGAGGTTTTGGCCGAAATTGAAAGGCTAGGACTTCTAAAGGTAACCGATGAAAGTGCAGAACGTGTGAACGGACTAATAGCCAAGAATAGTGGTTGGAGAAAAAGAAGTATTTTATGGGATTTGCCTTACTGGAGCACTAACATGATTCGTCATGATTTAGACGTTATGCACATTGAGAAAAATGTTTTTGATAATGTGTTTAACACGCTGATGAATGTCAAAGGGAAGACAAAAGACACTTCGAAATCAAGAGATGAGTTAGCAGAATACTGTCACTGTCCCGAACTTCATGCAGACGCATCAGGAAAGTATCCCAAAGCGTCGTACACGCTCATAATCCGTCGAAAGTTGCATTGTGTGAATGGATTAAGACTCTCAAATTTCCTGATGGGTACGCATCAAATCTAGGTCGTTGTGTTGATATGAAAGGGTTGAGATTGTACGGGATGAAAACCCATGACTGTCACGTGTTTATGCAGCGGTTGATCCCAATTGCATTTCGAGAACTGCTTCCTCATCCCGTGTGGAAGGCATTAACAGAGTTAAGTTTGTTTTTTAGAGATCTGAGTGCGAGAGTCATTGGAACTGCTGATATGAGTCGTTTATAGCGTGACATTCCCCTAATACTCTGTCAACTTGAGATGATATTTCCACCAAGTTTCTTCGATTCAATGGAACATTTACCCGTCCACTTACCATACGAAGCGAGAATTGCTGGTCCAGTGTAATATAGGTGGATGTATCCTTTCGAGAGGTATCTTCGCAAGTTGAAAAACAATGTACTGAATAAAGCGTGTGTTGAAGGCTCGATAGCAAACGCATATCTAGTTGGAGAGGCGTCGAATTTTGTTTCGTACTACTTTGACGATAATGTCTCCACAAAAAGGACCAACTTAAATCGTAATGAAGAAGTTCAAAATGATGAAGACGACAATCTAAAAGTTCTATCTATTTTCAAAAATACTGGTGAAGCTTTCTTAGACGCGGGGAAAAGATTCTTGTCGGATGAAGAATTGGCCAAGGCCCAAAGATATGTGTTACTAAATTGTGTTGAACTCCAACAATTTATCAGGTTGACGATTCAAATTCGTTGCACCCCTAATTATCGAAATCTATTAATTAATTATTATAACAATTCTTCATTTTAATCTAAATGTGTAGTTTGTTCAAAGATGGTATCAAATGTCACCAACTGAACATTACAGATGAGGCACTGGTTAGAAAAGTGGACGCTGAATTTCCTATTTGGTTTGAGAGCTACGTGAGTCTTAATTATTTATAAAATTACGTGGCAATTAAAATATATTATAACATTTGAAAACATAAAGTTATTGTAGGCACGAGATCCTTTGAACAATGTAAATGACGATTATATGAGGTCAATTGCGTATGGTCCATCACGTGTTGTGAACACATTCAACGGTTGTAAGATAAATGGATATAAATTTCACACGCTCTCGTATGGCTCTGAACGATCAACGTCGAGCACATGAGTTTGTATACGAGGAATAAATTATGGGCCAGATTACATGGATTATCACGGTCGTCTTCTAGAAGTTCTTCAATTGGAGTATCGCGGGCTTCAAACGACCGGAAGGACGCTCTTGTTCAAGTGTGAGTGGTTTGATCCAACTCCAGCTGACACGAAAATTCACCCTCAATATAAGCTCGTTGACATCAATCATAAACGTAGATTCAATCGATACGAGCCATTTGTACTCACATCCCAAGCAACTCAAGTGCACTACACTTCGTATCCAAGTTTGAAGCGAGACAAACTAGATTGGTGGGTAACTTGTCAAATCAAAACTCGATCGACGGTGGATTATATCGAGCCTCGCGTGCCTGAACAACAGTAATTCTAAGAAGATGTTGTAGAGACATTTCCTGCAATACAATTAGAGGATGTCGACTTCCAATTAAATGACTCTCTCAATCACGAACACGAAGAGTCGGTCAATGATGATTTAGAAGAGTCAGAAAGGGATGAACTAGATTTAACTGAAGAAGACGAAGAAAGCTTCGAAGATGAGTTTGAAAGTTAAGGCTGAGGTTTGAAGATTTTACGAGTGTCAAAGATAATCTGGACAATCATATAAACACACACACACACACACACACACACACACACACACACACATATATATATATATATATATATATATAATTACGTAAAATTTTATTTATTAATAAAACTATGTTGTATGATAGATGTCTGGCAGAGGTGCTCATCATCAGATTTCTCTCGGCTCATCGTCCTCGGGACACCATGAGGATGATGCCACCGACTTGGACCTCGATGATACTGTTCCACCTACCCCGTCCGATGAGGCGGGGACGAGCACGCCTGGTACAGAGGTCAGGACTTTCGGGATCGAGGTATATGTGCTCGAAAATAGGTAAGTAACATATCAAATTTGTTATGTTTTCAATATATAATTTAATTATTTGACATATATTGAAATAAACTTATTAGTTTTTAGGTTACGAAGTCCGTCGAAGGACTTGCCGACCTATCTCAGGACTATACACGAGGCTCGTATCCACCCAATAGGGTGGAAATACGAGCACATCCCGGACAGCCATCATCAGACGTGGTGGCCTTGTTTTAGGGTAATTTTGAAGTATTTTTTTTATTTATATTAAGTAAATTGCTTAATTATTTTGTCTAATTGTATTTCTTTTGTAGGGATTGGTGTGGTGGGACACTCGTATGTACGACGAGAATGCCATCAGCACGGCATTCTATATATCGATGCGGGAGTCTTATAAGAGTCGTATATACGAGTGGAGGAAGGCGTATCGAATGAATAAGATGATACCTGCTATTGTAGGGGAGACGACTTGGAACAGGTGGTTGTTGGAGTTTCAGCGGCCTGAGGTGGTGGAGAAATCTGAGAAGGCCAGGCGGAACAGGATGAGCGAGCCCGGCGGCCCTTCGATTGATATAGCGAAGTATCGAGGCGGGTCTATGCCGGCTAATCGACAGGCGACCGAGATTGTAAGTCGATGATAATATTTTAAGTAATTAATTATATTATTGAGCATGTATAATTTTATATTTTAATTAATTCATTATATTAAATATTGTAAATGTATCTTTAAATACAGGCTGCACAGATGGGTACGCAGCCCAGTAACTACGAGCTTCTGCTGAGGTATCATCGAAATCCCGACGGCACATTTACGGATCCCAAAGCCCAGAGGATAGCTGTAAGTTTTATATGTTATATATATCTGATTTATTATAAAATCTGATAAAAGTTGTTTAGTAATAATAGCTGAAAATTTTTTTATCAGGAGGACTATGAGAGGGCTTTGGAGGAGAAGCGTGCTGCGTCGTCTGATGATAGCAGCCCTCRGGTAGACCCGAACGAGGTCTACCTACAGGTTGTCGGGAATAGGAAGGGTCGACGCTATGGCCTTGGATGCTTTGGGAAGACTCAGAAGGGTTGCAGTACTTCTTCCACCTCCACCGCCGATGTTCGTCAGCTCCAGACGCAAGTGCAGTCCCAGCAGGAGCAGCTTGGGCAGTTTCAGTGGATTCGCGAGGAGCAGACGCTGGAGATTCAGTGGATCCGTGAGGAGCAGGAGCGTTCCTAGTTGAGGCTCCAACAGCAGATTGAAGAAACTATTGCTCGGGCCATGGCTCGTCGGTTTCCCCGTGATCCGGATGGTGGGCGGATTTAGATATGGATAGATAGTTCAGGATTTTGTTATACATTCGACAGATGAATTGATTTTTAGTTATTAAATAATTTGTTTTTATTTTTTTATTAGTGGATAGTTTATTTATCTAAAATTTTATCTGTTTATTATTTTTAATTTAATTATTAATTAATATATCAGAATTACATCAAATTGTTGCCAGGAAACCAGTGTAATCTTGAATGCAAAAATCATGAATGCTGACGACGAACCCACCAGGAAATCCTGGCGGGCCCTTCCACCAGTAATGTTGACGGCCACTCCGCCAGGATTCCCTGGCGGGTCCAACCACCAGGAATGCTGACGGCCACCCCGCCAGTATTTCCTGGCGGTTGGTCCCGCCAGGAATACTGGCGGCCCACCCGCCAGTAAAGCATCAGATATTCCTGGCGGGTCAAACCCGACAGGAATACTGGTGGGTTTATGCTGGCGGGATTATCCGTCAAGGAATCCGCCGGCATTCCTGGCGGGTACATTTTCCCGTCAGGATACTAGAATCCTGACCACAAAAATACTGGCGGCCATTATCCGTCAGGAGGCCGTCAGTATTTCATATACTGATGGATTTGACCGTCAGAACTGCCAAATTTTTTTGTAGTGGCATTTACCTGCATTAGATAGAAATACACTGTGTATTACCTAGGGATGGTAATCCCGCCCCGCCCCGTGACCCGTGGCGGGGCGGGTCCGGGTACCTTCTCCGCCCCGCGGGTACCCGCTCCGGCCCGACCCGCTGTACATTTTCTATTTTTAAATATATTTTATATATATTTTAAATATTTTTTATATGAATTATTAAAAGAATTTAAATTTAGTATTGTTTTTAATTAATTTTTCATCTTATATTTAATTTTTATAATAATATATGTGTTTATTATATATTAAATTAATTCTAAATTTAATAAAAATAATAAAAAATGAATATAACGGGTCGACCCGTCCCGTGACCTGTGGCGGGGCAATCCGACCCGACCCGTGGGATGAACGAGGCGGGTCCGGGTCCTCTAGTACCCGGCCCGACCCGGCCCATTGCCATCCCTAGTATTACCTACATTCAAGTTGACTCGAATAATCATCAAACTGTGCGTGTTGAACACATTTTTTCCAAGGTCTAGCAAGTTGCAGTCTTTAGTGTAGATCGGCTCTTAAGACATATTGATTTAAATACTGATTTTTAAATTTAGATATACACATATTTAAATAATAATTTTTAAATTGGAAAATGATATTTATAATGTCTTCAATTATAAATTATCGTATAATTTTGAATGAAATGACACCCATACTTTGGCGAGCAATAAATAATGTTAACTAACCTAAGCCCAAATTCCGTCTATTTAATGGAAAGTGAAATGAAGTTTTATTCATCATAAACACAATAAACAGACATGGCAACTTCAAGAGGCTTTATTAGCCATGGCGATTATTTCTTTTTAGTAATGTTAATATTTTGTTCTTCATTAGCAAAAACAGGGTTGGGATATGTCAACCAGTTATCGCCTTTGAACCGTAGTAGCTTTCCTCCTGACTTCCTATTTGGAGCTGCCTCGTCGGCTTATCAAGTATAATAGATAAGCTAATTATTTATATACCTATCTTATATATACTATATAATGTTTTGATAATTGGAAAATATGGATTAATTATGTGATAGTAATATTGTCACTAGTTTGAAGGTGCTGCTTTTGAAGGTGGGAAAGGACCAAGTATATGGGATACTTACACCCACAATCATCCAGGTTTTATTTTTTACATGAAAATATAGATTTCTTGTTCCCTTTTTTTCTTTTTTCCATTTCTTAACTAATTTGGTGAAACACACACACAAAAAAAGTAATAATAATATTTCTATGAAAAAAACTGCAGAGAAAATACTCGATCGGAGCAATGGTGACGTGGCCAACAACTTTTACCATCTATATAAGGTAACTTGCTATTGATTATGGAATAGTCAATAACCATGTGTATCAAAATTCAATTTGCATGGCTGTGTGTTGACTTTTAGAGTCTTTTCAAATAGACAGCGAAATTAATTTACTTTTATCAATTGGTCAAAATATGACAAAACTCGTGTTAAATTAAATTATTATTAGTATGTATCTCAACATCAATAACAAAGATAGAATCAAGAAAGAGCTTCACTGCAAAATAATGTATTACTTTGAGGTTTTAAAAAAATTGCAAAAAACCCGATTGAGGTTTGATTTGTGCATTTAGCTTTACCTCATTTATAAGGAAAAACATTTTAATTAGACTCCTTTATCAATTATCCCATATTTCAGGGGTAATTTTGACAATTCTCCTTTAATATCTGAAGTCACCCACCTTATTATTGTTGTGGCAGGAGGACGTGCAACTGCTGAAGAATCTAGGGCTGGATACTTTCCGATTTTCCATTTCCTGGCCTCGAATATTACCTCGTAAGACTATAAATATAATAATTAAGTTAAAACTTTTTATTTCAGAAATTTCTATGAATTTATATTTTGACATACGTTTCAGGTGGGAAGCTAAGTGGAGGAGTGAACAAAGAAGGGATTGCCTTTTACAATAATGTCATTAATGAGCTCCTTGCAAATGGTACAAGGAATTTTGTTTTTATTAACAATTATTAATTTTTAATCTCGGGATAATGTAGGTATAACCCCATTTGTGACACTATTTCATTGGGACCTCCCACAAGCACTAGAGGATGAGTACGGTGGCTTTCTAAGTTCTCTCATTGTGTAAGTGAATTAGTAGAATTTCAATATTAATTCAGCACAAAAACTATTGTAAAACAACTTACTAAAAATTTACGTTATGAGGTCATACTTCAATAATATACATATTTTTATTGGCAAAATTTATATTTTTCAAAACAAATATTTATTTCGAGTTATATGGAATTAACATATGAATTTTCAGTTTTGATGTAAAATATGCATTTTTATTTAACCACTTAATGCAAGAGTTTTGTTGGACTGTAGAATTTTGGTTTATTGTCGAAGCACACAAAATATAAGAAACTAAACCATAAAAAAGTAAAATAAGTATTCCAAATTTTAGACTTGGTTCCATTTATCCACGTTAAAATTCAATTGTAATTCAATATAAGGCTAAACTCTCCTTTAATCCCTTAAATTCCTATTGCAAAGTCCACAACAAGCTTTGTTGAACCTATCATTTCTTAATTTTGTTCAATTAAAACAAAGTCTTTAATCGAACTTATCTAGATGAGTGATTTAAAACGAGCTCTTTAATTCTATAAAGCTAGATGCATTAAGAACTAAAACGATGAAATAGATAAGATATTAAATTCATCATAAACTCGATTTAAGGGACCTTGAATTTATGTTATCAAATCAAATAGGTTCAATTTTCGCTACTTGTGAAATTAGACTTGTAATAATTACGGATTACTAATTCTAAATTAGTTTAAATCATATAAAACCCTAAGATAGTTGGCCAAAGTAAGATCAAGAAATCATATAATAAAAATAATTAAATTCATAATATAAAATTACCCAAGAAAATCGAGTAGAGAACGTGTTATGGAGTTCAAATCACAATCTTCTGAAATACATTTCAAACATCACTTCGATCGGAATTAAAAAAAATTAGGTAAATATAACTAATTTAAACATTAAAAAAAAAAAAAGAGAATTGGCAAACGTAGCGATCCTCGGTCGAAGAACTTCATGTCTACTGCTCCTTTACATGTTGTGTGTTATCTTTCGTAATCTGTTGAATATGGTCTGTGTCTATCTCACGTTCTGTTTGTCCCCTTATACGTTGTCTAGTAATTTGACTTATATCAACTGTGTAGGGTTCCTTGCATGCAGTGTGTTCTTTCTTAGGATGCTGGAGTCAGGCCTGTTTGGCATGTTGGACCCAATGTTGTTGTTACCTAGTGTGATAGATTGACCCAGTGTTAAGGGTCTGCATCAGAATTGCGGCCAATCTCGTTAAAACTCCACTCGTAGGAGCACACTCGTTCTTCTCAGCCAAGAAATACTTCAAAGTCTCTGAATTAAATGCAAATGCAAATATTAAAGTATCAGTTATAAGAAAAATCAAAGGCGCAAATAATAAAATGCATAGTATATAATATAAGATTGAAAAACATGTGTCTTTTTTTTACTTATCAGACGGCCTGCATTGTTGAATCAATGCTTCGGAAAGTACGTTTAAAATGTCCCGGAATCGCATTTATAATTGATGACATGATGTATAATGTGGTCTCAGGGATGATTTTAGAGATTTTTCGCAACTTTGTTTCAAAGAATTTGGTGATCGTGTTAAGTATTGGATCACACTAAATGAGCCGTTTACATTCACTAACGGCGGGTATGACGGAGGCTTTCTAGGAAACCTAGCGCCAGGAAGGTGCTCCTCTTGCCCCAAAGGGAATTCGGCAACCGAGCCTTACATTGTTACTCATCATTTGCTCCTTTCCCATGCCGCAGCTGTTAAAATATATAGGGACAAATATCAGGTGAGTTATCAACATTTGAAAAAAAAAAATTCTAACTTGTGGGTCGTAATGTAGTTTATATAATAACAACTTTTTTTTTTTCAATTACCATAAATATAATGGGTAGTTAATGGTATAATTAACCTTGATTTAATAGGGATAACAAGCTCTTGTTCTTGATATTCAAATTATTGTTGGAATATTTTCAGGCAACTCAAAAGGGAGTAATAGGGATAGCACTTGTGACTCATTGGTTTGTGCCATTTTCGAATAACAGACTTGATGTCAAAGCAGCACAACGAGCTCTTGATTTCGTTTACGGGTGGTAATTAATGATCACAAATTGGAAGGCATACAAAAGTACCCTTGAGACTTGACTTAATTACAAAAAAACCCAACTAACTATCAAAATTTAAAAAAAAAGTAAAAGAAAAAACCCTCCTGCGATTTGATTAAGTGTTAATTAAAAGGCTAACTGCTATATTTTAATAAATTTATGGGTAAATGTAAGACAAATGACCTTTTTTTTTTTTTTTTTTTTTTAGGTTTATCGATCCTATAGTATTTGGGAGTTATCCAAGAAGCATGCAATCCATAGTTGAAGATCGATTGCCAAAATTCACAAAGGAGGAAAGTAGAATGCTGAAAGGATCATTTGATTTTATAGGAATCAATTATTATACTGGCAATTATGCAGCCCATATTTTGTCTCGTGATGGAAATGTTAGCAGCACCTCAGACATTATGGCCCGCCTTACAAGTAATTACATTTCTTTATTTCAATATTTTGATTCAATTTTTCTTAAGTTCCAAGTTTTTGGGATTTTCATGATTGATATCACAATTGAATTAGAACTGCACTTTTGCTTGTATAGAATTGCAATATTGAATTTGAAACTAAAATTGCAAATTTATAAGATCAAAAGTGTCAAGGGGTTAATATTGCAGGACCAGAAATGCAACTCGATGGTCAATTCGGCCATTTTGGAGCCCTGGGAGAAAAATAAATGTATCACCTAATATTTAATATAATCCAATTTGTGAAACATCAAATTCCTATTATTGCTATCGAACAATACATAGATTAAGTTTCATACAATAACTTTATTTTGTTTCTTACTAATTCTTTCGCAGCTGATATCAAAGGTGTGCCCATTGGTAATCCAGTAAGTTGTCATCAATAAACCCCCAACTTTTTTTTTTTTAATATTATTATATTTCATCTTTTGTTGAAGGTAGCTCCAATTTTAATATTTATGGGCAAAAAATAAAAATAAAAAAATCTTGTAACAATAATTTTCAGACCGGAGTCCCGATCTTTTTTAGCTATCCCAAAGGACTTCATGATCTTCTGGTCTACACCAAGAAGAAATACAATAACCCACTCATTTACATTACGGAAACTGGTATTGTATATATTTTTTAATCTCCTAGTGATACACTATTGATTTGTATAAAGATTGGTATTTTATTTAATTTGTTTTACTATTTTAGGTATGGGTGACCAAAACAATGAAACCCTGATGAATAGCATTAACGATCCACAAAGAGTTGATTTTTACAATCGTCATCTTCGTGCTATTGGAAGAGCGATTGAGTAAGTCTCACTATTTTGCTTGAAAGCAAATTAACGAATGAAATTATAATTTGACCCAACTTTATTGTTTTACTAGTTTAAGACTTGGTAGTACATATTATTTATGGAATAATAATTTTCTCAAAATATGTTCGTGATAATTAAAATATTAAAAATTTATTACGTATTGTGTATAATTAAAAAAAAATCCAAAATATGTTACATTTCTAATCAGTGTTTACCTAAATAAAATGTCGTATTTTGAAAACTTGAATTTTATTCTCAAATAATTTGATTCAAACTTTTCAAAAAATTATATAGCATAATTTGCGCACACACAGTATTAGCAAATAAGGAGACAAATTTGGTTATCTCAGGGAAGGTGTAAATGTGAAGGGTTTCATTTCATGGTCCTTTTTGGACAACTTCGAGTGGGGATCCGGTTACACCCTTCGGTTCGGGCTTTGCTATGTGGACCACAAAAATGGGCTCAAAAGGATTCCTAAAAAGTCTGCTCTTTGGTTTAGGAATGGGCTCGTCAAAAAGTATCCGATGGCTTTTCTGTAATCAAACCATCGTTTGTGTTTTCCGAAGCTCATTTAACTTGTCCGTTATAAAATTTATTTGGTGTGATCAGTGGCGTAATCAGGTTTTTTTTCTTTTGCATCCTGGGCTGGGCTGGTCGGAATATACAAACATGTATATGTGGGTTAAATTAAAGGGGATTTCTACGGTGCCTTGAATGTACCATTCCCACTTAATCAGAGCCATTAGATCAAAAGCTGATTATGAATAATGGTAGATCTCAGGGATGTAAATGCAGGGAGGTGGGAGGTATGGTACATTCACGGCACCGTAATCATTTCCTAAATTAAAACCATAATATAATAAAATATTGTTTTCAATAAATAAATGTTAATGCATGATATTAGCCATTTAAATTATCGAAAAATAATTTTAGTCATAACAGTGTTACTTAGCCATTTGGAAAAAAAAAAAGGCCGGTACTTTCTCGTTGCAAGACATAAAAATGATAACAAACAAACAATTTAACTTAAAAATATTTGGAAAACTTATTTTTAAGACAAAAAATTGCGCCTCTAGAAAATACTATAAAATAATTTATGTTAATTTTAAATATCAATACTGATATGAATAAGAAATAATTATTGCCATGCAGTTTTTCATAAAATAAAAGTCATTAATTATTGAATTAGTGTCGATAAATTCTCATTCAATATAAAAAGTTTTTCTAAATTACCAACCATCATTGATATAATTTATGATTTTGGGCTAAAATAATTTAAATAGAGTTAGATTATAATAAAATTAATATGGACTAATTTAATTAAATTGAGCTATTTTTTATTTTTATAAACTTTCAATTAAAAATAGTAAAAGAAATGAAAATTAACCATAGGTTGTAGCCCATCCAGACACTGGGTGGCTCCCCCTGGGTGTGATGTAAGTCTCTAATTTTTTTTGTTTTAACAAAAAAGAAAGGTAGTAGAACAGTTAACATTTTCCATACTTATAATTTATATTTTTTATTATCCACTTTCTCATATACCCTTATTCAATGTACCTTGAGATTATACAGGTTTAATTAATTAATAATAATTGTAGTACTCACTCCGTCCTAAAATGATGGTCATGCGGTTGGTTTCACACTTATTAAGAAATGAGTAGTTTATATAGTTAAGTCATTAATTTAGTTAGTATTTTTCAATTATACCCTTCTTGAATTTATTAATATCAATTAATAATTATAAAAATAAGTGTTGGAATTAGTATATTTGTTATTGGAATAGTAAGATTTTGCATTGTAATTATTAATTCTCAACTTACGAGGTAGAAAATTAGTATTTCAAGAATATTAATTAATGGTATGTGTGGAAATAGAATTAATGATATGTTAAATATGGTAACTAGACTATCTTTATGGGACGGATGAAAATAGAATATTGGACTATTTTTGTGGGACGGAGGGAGTAATAGAGAGATATACTTGGAAAATGGAGTTCAAATTATTATTTCAATTATATTAACTATAATTTTCTTAATATTTGTGAAAGTGGAAGTATTCTATTTATTATGATACGAAGGCAGTATCTCATTTAAAGAAACTTGATACAAATTCTTTCAAAATAATACAATAAAACGAATGTTCTAAACATGTTAAGGATTGTTTGAATATGTTTTTATTTTGGAAATTTTGGAAATAATGAGAAATAGTGGGATTTTTTTAAAAGAGAGAATAACCATTTTTTTTTAAGTGAATGAATATGAGATGAAAATGTAGTTATTCGAGTTAATTTAATATAAAATATAGTAAAATTAGAAATGATTGATAATTAGAATTATGTGAGTGGCATAATAGTTAAATTTAGGAAAAAAAATATTTTTTTAATTTATTATATTGTCCACTTTCTAAAAAATGATCAAGATATTATCCAGTATCAGAAAACCTACACTAATTTGGTAAAATTACCAAAAAAAAGTACAAAATTATCCCGATCAGGCTTTTTTTGCTGACGTGGCTTGATTCAATGCTTTATTATCATTTTTCGTTAATTCTAAACATTAAATTAAAGAAGAAAAAAATGAGGAAGAAATTCATTTTGGTCTATTATATTGACCACATTACAGAAAAGGTACGTGACATTGACCATCGTCAAACCGCGTCTACTAAGTTGGTCAATTAATCATAAAAGATCAAGAAAAATAATTTGGTCAAAGTTTTTGCTGATGTGGCGTTGTTTTTATACTTTCTTATCACTTTTCTATAATTAGAAACATTTCAAACTATTTTGCCCTCCCTTTTATTTTTTGCTTTTCTTTCATTTTTTCTTTAATCGAATTAATAAAACTTGTATCAATAAACAATTAATAAAAATCCGAGATAAATATTAAAAGATAAAATAAATATTAAAAAATTATAAAATAAATATAAAAATTTATATTTAAAATTGATTATTATAAAAAATAAATTTAACTAATACAATTAGAGATAAATATAAAAACATGAAATAAATAAAAAAATTATAAAATGAATATAAAATCTTATATGAATAAAAATAGATTTTTTCATATAAATATCTATATATTTTATGTTTTTTAAGATTCATTCTATATGTATTGTATTTATTTCTGATTTTATTATTCTTTTATTAATTAAAATCTTATTAATTTTGAAAAAATCATATAAACTTTTATATTTATTTCATAGTTTTTTAAGACCTATTTTATATTTTTATAAATATCACTTATTTTTTATTTTTTTATTTATTAAAATTTATTAATTCGATTCAAGAAAAAAGAATAAGGGCAAAATAATTTTTTGTCTTTGATTTAATGTTAAAAATTAAAAAAATAATGATAAGAACACGTAGAAAATGCCCCGATCAAGCCTTTTTTGACTTTTTTTTTGATGAATTGGCCAACTTACGATGGTCAATATCTCGCATCTTTTGTGGAATATGACCAATATAATAGACCAATATAAATTTCTTCCCAAGTTTTTGTCTTCAATTTAATATGACCAATATATATATATATAGGATTTTAGGCATACACTTAAAGATTCTTATTTTTAGTTAGCGAATAAGATGCAATTTTAAAAACTTTATTAAATACAATAAGTTAGTGGTTTTGGGGTTGGTCGAAAGCCTACTTAAAGGGTTAAAAGAAAAAGATTTTGGATTTTGGTTGAAAGCCTACTTTATAAAGGCTTAGTTCTAAAAAAAATATAGGGTTCTTGGGTTAAGGCGAATTATAAAAAGTTTCAAGTTTAGTTGCTAGGATAATTGTGGTATTTTTGTACGTTTGTTCGTATTGTTGCCACTTATTCAAGTATTTTGTAACTGATCCAAGAGCCTAAATTACAACCTAAATAAAAATCTATTATGGTTCTTGTCTTTCGAACACACCTCGTATGGGGAGATAGAACATCGATAGCTCATTGTAACCCAAAACCGCAGAATAACTCTATCACTTGATACTCTCTATTTTGCAACTCTTGTTTTTGTTCTTCGTTGATAAATTATTTTATTTATTTAATGTTTATCGTTTGTAGCGATACAAACCAAATCATCATTATTCGTAGTTTAGACAATACTATATTATATATATATNATATATATATATATATATATATATATATATATATATATATATATATATATATATTATAACATTTGTCAACTTTTAACTGATATTGGTCCTTGCGAAAATCAACCTTACTCATTTCGTACTACATCTACAACATATACTTGTAGTTAGATCGAATATAGAAACGAATAAGTTTTTATAGTAAAATAATATTAGAGTTAATAAGTTGGGTATAATAATTAAAGAGTTTGCTTATTCGTTCAATTTATTGGAGCTTTTAATTGTAGGTCAATGGTCCTCGGTGTTAACTAAAAATGTAATTCGAATTCTTATAGGAAGATGAGAAATGATTACCAATATTCAAGGACTAATTTATAAATATTAAATATAAGATATTTAATTACTTATAAAGTATTTAAGATAATTAAGATCGTGGATGTTTTCTACTAGGAAAATGTTTCTTTGTAGAAAAAGTTCTGTTAAGGTAGAAGATAAGATTAGACTGGAGTTTGGAGATTAAGAAAATCTCTCCCTGTATACTAAAAGGGAGAGGACGTATTTTTCTTTCATACGTAAGAAAGCTAGAAAATTGATTTCTCTACTCATTTTTCTCTATCTTTTTGATCTTTTTGTATTTGTTAGAAAGCGAAATTCAAAACATCATTAGCAATGGATTGAATCTTTTCTTCGGACATCCAATAATCAGCTTGTGACAAATATTAAACCCTCACACACAGTGTGTGTTGTCAGAAATAACCTTTGCGAACCTCTTTGAACCCATCATCTTCATCAAGCCTAATCTTAACTTAGAAGTAGATGGTTTATTTAGTTAGTTCGACAGAGAGTACAATCGAAGAGAGAGAGAAGGTTTTTTTATATGCAGTCATAACTTAACTTATACCTTACATCGAATGATAAATACGCTAAAGTTTAAGTCATACATTTTACTACCGATGTCAACAAACCCGACATAGTATCAGATATTCTCAAGCCTTTTAACAACGATTTTAATTACAACAGTTGTAAAAATATCACTATTTTCATCGCGTTTGTCAATACCCAATGTAAATGTGATGGGTCTTTTTTTAACAGTAGTATGTTAACTGCTTGTAGTAAAAAAATCTTTTTTTTTTTTAACAGTGATCAGATTGGAAGATTGTGGTATTTTGGACAGACGACGAAAACAAAAAGAGACTACGGACTAGTGACGATTAAGAAGAATCACGAATTTAGTTTTTGTGTAAAACTCATCATATGGATTCACTAATCCCTATGTGATTTAATTATTCATAATAGTTTTTTGATTGAATGTGTGATTTAGTTTTTGTGAAAATACAGCGCTTCCAAAATTATTAGATTTGATCAAATTAATATTATAAAGGCAAGAACGGTACCAACAACTGATTAAAATCCCACGATGTGAACATTTGATAGTAGACAATACAAAGATTATAATTTTATATAAAATGATTGCAACTTTTGTATAGATGTTTTCTGGTGTTTTTTGTGTCTTTGGAACTTATCGCATTTGAGATATAAGGTCTGCTCAGTTGAACGAACTGAATGAACTGATATCTTATGCATCAACTTTCAACTCCTTTTTACTACTTGGGGGCTACTTGGGTGAGCGGATTGAAAGAGTTGATAGAATATTCAACTTTAATTAACTCTTTTATACATCTTTTTAAATATTCTTAATCAGTTATTAGGAGGCTTAAAAAGCAGATCAAACCTTTTCTAATCTTGATAGCCGATAGAAAAAAAAAAACTCCCTTTATCCTTATATTTTGTGATACACACACACATACTAACATAGTATTTACTGTTTTAAAAAATTATTATTTTTAGACATAATTATTTTTATTATTATAATAATTGTTTTGGTATCATTGTTTATTTTTTTTCTTAGTTTTTGTAAATATTTTTTTAGAAGTTTTATTTGATTATTATAAAATTGTTTTTTATTATTTTATATTTTCTTGATTCTATGTATATTATTTTTACATCTTCCAATCATATTTGTATTGATAAATTAGTCTTCAATCAACTAATATACCAAATAGTCTATTGAAATCAACTCTCGGTTATCGGGCCTGCTTGGTTGAACATTTTGAAGAAACTTATACCTTACTCGGCCTAATAAGCTCTTGTTAAGAAAAAACTACAAATTGTACATTTTTCTAATAAGTTCCTAACTTATTGAAAAAAAATCCATTTTATCTTTATACATTGTAATAAATATTTTATTTTATAAACTAGTGAAAGGTAGAGGAAAGTGATCCTTCTTCATAGCCGCATTCAATTTTCTAAAATCGATGCACATCCTCCACCCCGTCGTTGCCCGTGTAGCCAATAACTCACCTCTTTCATTCTCCATAACGGTGATGCCGCTCTTTTTAGGAACCATGTGCACGGTACTCACCCACTCACTCTCGGCTATAGCAAAGATCAAGCCCTCCTTCAACAATTTGAGTATCTCGTCCTTCACGATTTCTTTAAGGTTTGGGTTCAATTGCCTTTGGAATTCTCGAGAGGGCTTGGCGTCATACTCCAATATGATTCGATGCATGCATGTCGAAGGGCTTATTCCCTTTATATCACCGAGGCTCCATCCAATGACACTTTTGTGAACCTTAAGCACTTTGATCAACCTCGCTTCCTCCACTTCGTTTAGATTGGCAAAAATAATCACTGATTAGCACGAATTTGTCTTGGTTTTTATTAGTATTTCAGTTTATTTTTCTTATTGTTTTTGGTATAAGTTGGACGATTTAAGATTAATCTCGTATTTTTATAATTTCAGCTTATTTTACCGCATTTTGATCATGATTAATGCAATTAGGTGATGTTTTGTTGTTTTTCACCTTACAGCTAAGTAACCAGAAGAGCTTAGCACGTAAAAGACGAAGTTCGATGTTCAAGAATAGAGGAACAAGCTTTCCGGTGAAACGAGTAGCAAAAGATCGAGAAACGGAGACCGACGCTTAGTCGCGTCGACTGACGCGACCGTCGACGCACCGTCGACGCGACGGCCCAGAATTCGAATTATAGGGTTTCTTGTGCGCCAAGACTTGTCATATCTATATAAACCCTTCATAATTCGGATTAAACACACGACCACGACCCAAAACACTTACCTAGGGTTGAGAAACCTATTTTCAACACCCTACAACATATTTTAAAGATCTAAGTCAAAGATTCAAGATCCGAAGCACCAAGACGAAGACGTTCGTTCGAGCTCTGATTCCTCGACCAAGATCAACCATCCAAAGTCCGAATTCACAGCAACCTTTCAGCATCCTTTAGTTATTAATAAGTCTTCTAAACTCTAGTTATTTTTAGCTTTAATCTTAGATAATTTATGTTCTTAGGAATTTATTGTTTTTGCATGAGTTTTTGAATCGTTTTGATATTTTGAATCGCTGAGTTTTGAATCTTAAGATTTTTAGTTTTAATAATAATTAGTCGCTGCGTTTATTCTCTTGTTCATGCTTGGTGTTGATTTGTTCATGATTAATTTAGTTATTGCTTTAGTTTTGATAATTAGTTGATAATTAGTTCATGCTATGTTATTGCTTGGGAATTTTAGAATTAATTTTGTTCTTGAGAATTCATATGCTTGATAGACGTAATCGAAGTTCAATCCATGCTAGTTAATTATAGTTGGTTAATTAGTTTAATTTAATTAGTTCAAGATAATTAGTTATTGCTTTTCAATCTAGTAGTTATAATTTTCAAAAACTAAATTTATACAAGTTCTCGTGTTAAACATTGTGATTAAACAAACATTAAAAATTCTGAACGTCAGTCCTTGAGAGACGACTCGAGTTAAGCTTGTCAAACCTACACGCGATCCTGTTATTTTGCGGGTGAGCTATTAAATTTCTGATAATTATTTATAAAGTAGGCACACACAAAAGCTCGAATCAATCACCGGCTTGCTCTCCTCTTCTTCAAGAAAGACATACTTGATGTGAGATGGGAGAGGCTTTAGCTCGGGATTGTGCCTCCTCTCACCCTCATCGGTGGCTAGCTCGAACAAATCCATCATTCCGTTTAAGTATTCGTCAAAATTTCCACTCGTCTCGACGACTTATTTCTCATCGACAAGCCCCACCTCCCCCTTCAAAAATAGGTCATTGGCCTCAACGACATTAATGCAAGCACTCTCAAAGAGACCCGTCTCAAGACATGATTCGTTTCCATGCTCAAAAGGTCCATCATCCTCAACATCACCGCTATCACCATCCTCATACTCATCCGCCAAGAAAACTTGTTCAACCACATCTTGAATCACGTCAACAAGAAGACAATCTGCATGATAGATACTTGAAGGAATCAACGGCAAGTTGGTCATGAAAACGTAACTGACTCACCCGCAACGGATAAGGTGAGGTTCTTCTTACCAACATCAATGAGGCATTGAGTAGTTGCCATGAAGGGACGCCAAAGAAGAATGGTGTGCTCGGCCCCATCATTCGAAACCAAACCCACATCAAGAACAACAAAATCCACCGGGACCACAAGCCCTCCAACCTTGACAAGCACGTCCTTGACAACGCCTTTCGGATATCAAATTGACTGATCGGCCAATTGTACGCAAATTCGTATTTCTTGCAAGGGTGCTAGCTCCAATTGTTCATAGATTGAAGATGGCATCAAATTTATCCCTGCCCCGGAATCAAGCATACCGTGTGTGACTTTACCATTTCCGAGAGTAATATCGATACAAAAGCAACCGGGTCCGCCATCTTGAGGTCCAATATAGAAGAATCACAAATAACACTTGCCTCCTTAGATAGCACAATCTTCTCATTTGGAGTGTGTATGAGCTTCTAGGAAGAAAGATCCTTGAATAATTTGGAGTAAGCGGGTATTTCTCGAATGGCATCCAACAATGGAAGAGAGATGTTTACATTGGACAAAGTATTGTAGAGCCTTTGGAATTGATCGTCCTTCTTGGTGTTTTGGAGCCGGGACAGATAAGGCAGTGAAGCCTTTGGAATCGGTGGCTTATAAGCGTTCGAGGATTTGTGCAAGCCATCAGGGCCTTCTTTCGTAGGGATGGTACCCACGGGGGTAGAATCGGGAGTAGCGACAAAGGGCAGAGTAGTAACGTTCTCGTTCTCGGATGGTGGAGCCACTTTGTTGTCGATAACCCGGCCACTTCGAAGAGATTTGATTACATGGGCGTTTGATGGTTGACTCGGTAACTTCACTTTCTCATTGGATTGCTTAAGTATATTTATCTCGGTAGCCATTTGCCCAAGTTTCGTGTCCGTGGCATTCAAACGTGTATCCATGGAGGACACCGTGGTACTCAAGGGGACATCGTGCCGGTGAGGGAGGATACCGAGGCGGTGAAGGACTGAAATTGTTGGACTATCATATTGAGAGTCGGATCGATGGTCGGTGTTGGAGTACTCGTCGGGGGAGTTGGTCGAGAAGGGCCCATGGAAGGGTTCGGGTACCCAAAGACCGGATGTGTGCAGTTGCTCGGATGGTACGGGGGATTTTGACTTGATGGTCGAGGAAAGGGTGGTCTAGCAACACCATGACCCGGTGGGTAACCTTGGATCCCACAAACCTCCTCCGATTGAGGTACCGGCATGTAATGGGAAGGATTCGACGGATAATAAAGCATTTCATGCCCAACCATACCACAAGACAAGCAAGACGGTTCCATGCTCGGGGGGGACATCTTAGCCATTTGGGCTTTCATAGCGGCCAACTCTTTTTCCATCTCAAGCTCTCACGGGGAAAGAGGCTCACTCAAGTCCTTGACTTCATTGGCGCTTGAAAACAAAGCCCGGGAAGATCGTTGTTGAGAATTTTCGGCCAAAGAGTTGAAAACACGTAGAAGCGTGCTTGGAGGATGAATCTTCATATTACCCCCCGCTCTTGTATCCACCATGTATTGCAACTGCGGGTCCAACGCCTCATAAAAAGTTTGAATTAAAAGCTCCTTGGGTATACGATGATGCGGACAATTATCAAGAAGGTATTTGAACCGAAACCAAGCGGAGTGAAATGGCTCGTTTTTCATTTGTTTAAACGACATAATCTTAACTCGCATATCGGCCATTTTTTCCATAGAGTAGTAATGATTGAAGAAAACCTTGGCGAGTTCGTCCCACGTGCGAACCGAGTTAGGAGTAAGACCCATAAACAACGATAATGCCTTATCTTGAAGAGCATACGAGAAACAATAGAGTCGAAGATGCTCCAAACTCATCATATTCGGACAGTGAAAACTCGAGACATGCCATAGATATTGCCGAATGAATTGGAGTGGATCCTCCTTCACGAACCCGTGAAAAATAGGAAGGCGGGCAAAATCGAGCGAACGGATATCGATAGGCATCACTTCGGGGGGAAGAGATATACAAGAAGAAATATTTGCTCCCACGAAGGCTTGGCTCACCTCCCTCATAGTACGGACGGGCGGAGTGAGTGGAGCATTCGGATCGTAACCACCAAACAAAGCATACTCATCGAGCTCGTCATCTTGCATTCAATACTCCTTACCAAAATCGGGATCACCACCATAACCATTCGGATTCACATTCGGTGTCGGATTGGGTACATTCGGAGAACGGTGAGGAGCACCATAGCCATACGGAACGTGATCCGAGGCTCCATAATCATCGAAGGAGTCATAAGATTCCGAGAGAACATTAGACCTGACATGGTTTTCACCATGCCCTCCCATCCCGGGTTGATGAACGCCATGAGAACCGGGGACAACGCGGTTTGCACCATGCCCTCCCACGTGTCCCTTTCCAACCAAACCACCACCATTCCCAACATGGTTTGCACCATGCCCTCCCATGTTGGGAACAAAGCCACCATTAGAAGAATGAGGGTAAGAAGCAATACCTTGGTGTGGGCTCGTGGCGTGCTCATGAGTGGTAAAACCACTCCCTTGAAATCCAAACGATTGCTCGTGAGGCGGTGGGGGAATGGGAATGGAAGTCCCGATCATGGTACTCGGAACGGGCCCCTAAATGAGAACTTTGAGGATCGGCCCGAGGAGATTTCCCATTAGGGTCGAGAAATGGGCCCGTATGAGGAAGATTGGTCGCCATAGTAGAATCAAGAAGCAACGGGTGCCGAAGACGTCGTAATTAGTCGGGGTTAGAAGTAAAAGGAAATAATTCGTGTCCGAGCGAACGACGACCTTGCATACACTCAAAGAGAACGTCAAATAAAAAGGAAAGCTAAAAACACAACGAAACAACAATTAAATTGAAGGCCTTAACCAAGCCGTGTCGCAACGGCACCATTTTGTTTGTAGAGTTTTAGTAGTGTTGAAAATATTTCAACGAGTTCATGGCTCGTTATTATCGGACTTCAATTCAATTGAGGTATTCAATGTGTTTCAAGCTTGGAAAATGGAAAGAAAATGAAAATAAAGCAATTAAAATATCTAAACTACACTAGGAATTGAAAGTGCATGTTGGTAGGATGCCACGCTGGATGCCTCATATAGGAAATGCAAACCAATTAAGGAAATAAGCAAGAAAATGCAAAGTTTCACCATGTACTACCATGCATGCATAAGGTACAACAATGCATAAAATCCTAAATAATGCAAATTAGCAAAAATTGAAAGCATGGATGTAAAGAGCAATAAAAGTTGACGTAAAAGTTTAAATCTTTAAGGAAAATAACGAGAAACGAAGAGTAGATCTAGGATTCATTCTAAAACTATGCATGAAAATAAGATTCAAAATAAAGCATATGAAAGACTTGAAATCAAGACGATCCAAGACCCGATCTACAATCTAGATGTGTCACTCATCTATTATTCATAGCCAAATCATAAGTTTCATCATGAATTCAAGTAGCTAAGGCAAAAAGCATAAAATTGAAGAACATGCATGAAAATGAAGAACAAGCTTGAAATTAAAAGGAAAGCTTACTAGAATTAAATGGAGAATCCCAAAGCTTGAATTACTATGAAAGTACTAATTCAAAGGAGTATTTGGATTCTTCTTGAGCTTACAAATCCAAGGAAAATGCTTGAATATTAAATAAAAAACCTAAGAGAGAGAAAGTAGATCTAGAAAAATGAAAGAGAAATTAAGCCCAATCCTCATGCAAGAGTTGAGGAATGAGTGAATGCCTTTCTCAAGTCAAGTTATGGGGTTTATATAGTTATTAGTAGGGGAAAACTCATCAAAAACACCCGGACTTTCTGTCGATCGACTGAGGTCCAGTCGATCGACTGCCTTGCCATTTTGCGTAAGTCTCTCTTGATCAGTCGATTTTGATGTGCGCAGTCGATTTTCTCAGGATCAGTCGATCGACCGCTCAGTCGATCGATTAAGTCCAGTCGATCGAATGCCTTGGCAATTTGTCGAACTCTCTGTTGATCAGTTGATTTTCTAGTCAATTTTCTTGATAGCAGTCGATCGACTGCGGGCAACCTGGGCAGTCGTTCGGGCAGTCGATTGGCCTCGATTTTCCTCATTTCGGCACGACTTCTTGAGCTTCAATGCTTTGACTCGCTCCTTAACAACTTTAGAGTCGGTCCAATACCTTGTGCCACCTACAACATAAGAATTTGAATTCAAAACCCATGAATCGTCATCAAGAAACACATCTATCAAGTTTCAACCCTAAAAACGAGGAAATGGCCAAAAACCCAATGAGAATGACTCAAAACGACCAAAAATAATGCTAAACCCTAACTATAAATACTAATAAAAATGGAACAATTACATGCAAAACATGTATACACTCAAATCATACAAATACAAGCACAATGAACAAGTACCAAAAATCGATCTCTTTTCAATCGCAAATTAAGTGTGTTATCAAACTAAGAATCGGAAAAGGTCTTTTCGGGTTGTAATGTAAGGCTTTTTGGACGGGTATGGAATATATAAGTCGTGTGGCTAACTCACGATCTAACGTGATCAATAACTCACTCAACTATTCTAATCATGAAGCAAATTTGCTTCACCTCGTTCAAAAGAAAACCTTACTAAACACTCATACCATATCCTTTAAATTTAGGCTATTTCCCAACTCGTACCTCTAATCCGACTTGTAGCTCAACCACTTACTCATAAATGAAGCTTATTACATGCTTCTTTTTCAACTCAACTCTTGCCTTCTAAACATAGGCTCATCAGCGAATAGTCAATAAAACACAAGCCTTCAATAGCGCGTAGGCAATAACTAACACAATCCACCATCCTTGTCCCCCCCCCCCCCCCCTCCCTTTTTTTTAATTATTCCCCTTTTATTATTTTGATGGGGTCTCTTTTTTCTTCTTCTTTTTTTTTTTGAAGTATGGTGATACTTATTACAATAATTCATAAATTCCTATAAAATTCCAAACACTACTAACCAATAAAAAAAAATGGCGAACTCCTACCCCAAGCTTTTAATGGATTGGTAGGGGTCGACTCGTAATACACATGGTTTTAGGCATGGATTATTTGGCTATGAGAGGCTCATTCGGAATTATAGTGGCTAAAATATATTGATATGGCCGGAATAGGGTTTTATATGTGCCTTATCCTCATTTTTAAAGTCAACTACACACAACGGTTTCAAAGAGATCTCAAATTAGAAACTCATTCAAGCATATGCAAAGATGATAATCACTCAGGCTACTCCCAGGCTTTTTGCATGAAAAAGTTTTGAATTGACAATGTTTTCGAGGTTTTGCAAAATCAATTGTGCCCAAGTACCATTTTACAATATATATATAAATAATAATTTTGAAAAATTATGCACTTATGCACGCTCAAAGACAAGAACATCAAATCAAATAGAGTTAACTTCGATAGGCACGCCATACAAACACAATTAAGCACAGGAATAGTAGTCAATCACGTTCAAATTCTTGCAAAAAATTCTCAACCACCCCCCTCTCTAGAAATCCGGCAATCTCCTGATTGCCCCAAATATAAAGAAAAGCAAAGCAACCGAGGAAAGGGTTAGGGGAACATCCCTGAAAAGTAATGGTCGAGTGTCTCCAATGGAGGATGTGCAATTGGTTGTCGTCCAAAGTCTTGTGACTTGATTTTGTCCTTAAAATAAAACATCCAAAATATCAAAAATAACAAGTAACGTAAATATAAAATAAGAAAATAGCGTTCATCAGTAATAATAAGACACATAAAATCATCACCACGTCCCATCCGCAAGCGGTGGAGCAAGATTCCACCGAATCAAACGAGCAGAGCCGGCCATCGCTTAGCGCCAGAACGCGTCGATCGATGCGCCCCATCGACGCTGCCGAACACTGTCGACCACCGTGCGCATCTCGCCTGGCGTCGACGCCGAGAGCAGGTTGCGTCGACTGACGCACATGTCGGCGTAAAAATTATCACCCCTCCATTTTTATAGCTAACCTCTCAAATAAACAAACGTTAGCCATGGATAAACTGCACACTCACAAAAAGAATTAAAATCATCCATGGTGTACCCAAAGAAATATTCAAAGATAAGGGACGTGCGAAAAAAAGTAAAAACTTTATTAATGCTGAATCCAAACACCAAAAAGAAATACTTAAACAACGAAATAAAATTAAAAGTTGTAATAAAATAAACAGGATAGATTAGGAGGACAATCCTAAGACTCGAGATAAATAACTAGTGGCAACGTCCTACGAATCTAAGAGGATCCATTGCGCAATTTCTCTAATGGGACAATCTTCTCGCTAGCTTCATCCAAGCACTGCTTCCAATATCCTATATTTCATTCGTTTGTCACGTTCCCCTCTTGAAGATCCTTGACTTGGGCTTCTAGCTCCTCAATTCGCTGTATGAGCGCGAATTTCTCCTCGCGGATCTCATAGTTTTGTCGCAAGAGGGTTATCCCATCCAGCACCACCTTATCTAATTCGGAGTTTGTTCCCTCTAGGCTCTTGTCCCTACTTGCGATCTCACTTGCAAACTCGGCCTCTTCCCACAACATCTCATTATTTTTCTTGGACAATTTTGCAATCGTCTCTCTAGCTCAAAGAAGTTCATCGCGAAGCTCTCTCCTAGTCAGTTCACTCTCATCAACATCCCCCCTCTGTTGTTTGAGATCATGCTGAATACCCCTCAAGTCTCTGATGGTGGTCCTTAATTGGAGATTCATGTCCCTCAACCCTTCGTTTATTTCTCCTGCATCCTTCAATTGACCCTTTAGAGCGTCTATCTCGAGGGTGTAATGGACCTTGCCAATTTGACAACCACTAACCCTTTTCTTCATCTTCTCGATTTCATCTTTCAGCTGGTTCAATTCGTCTTCAGGCTCCTCCCTCAACATCCACCGATTTTCATGATTATTGGTGGCTTGGGGAATTGGCCTCATCATGATGGAAGAATAAGTTTATTGGTGTAGGGAGGCTTAGAACAAAGGAGAATTGTGAAATAAAGAGTGTAGGGGGCTGGTTTTTATAGGAAT
The DNA here is from genome assembly GCA_014905375.1 of Phtheirospermum japonicum. NCBI lineage: Eukaryota > Viridiplantae > Streptophyta > Magnoliopsida > Lamiales > Orobanchaceae > Phtheirospermum > Phtheirospermum japonicum. The sequence goes on along the minus strand of BMAC01000302.1, from coordinate 525,798 downwards.
CAATAATTCTTGAAAATAGGAGTCCTAGATTTACCCAAATTTCAAATAAGGTAAGAGATAATAAGTTTCCTATTCAATTAAGAACTCTCTTAAGGTAATAGATCTAGACTCCAAAACCAACCAAATTTCATGCAAAAAAATACCAAAAACTTACTCACCTATTGGGAATAAAATTCCCAAAAATTCTAAATTTTGCGCATTTAGGCGACGCAGGCGCGCAAGCGGCGTCGACGCTCGCGTCGATCGACGCGAGCTGTGCGTTGTCCACCAATTTTGTTCTAAGGACTTGATACCTCCTTGAAAACATAGATCTTGTTCCAAAAATATAAAACGAAAATACAAAAAGAGAAATAACTAAAAAGAAGTACAAGAGTTAGAAAGAAAAAAAAAAAGCTTGGGTTGCCTCCCAAGAAGCGCATCTTTTAACGTAGCTTACTCGACGCATTTCTAGAGGTTAATCCTTGGTAGAAGATGGGTCTACGAGCTCCACCACTTCACGATCTTTGTTTATTGTCATCCCTTCTCGATAAAGCTTAACCCGATGGCCATTAACTTTAAAAGTTATGTCTCTCTTTTCGTCGTAAAGGGTGACTGCTCCAAAATCGTTTAGCTCCTTGATCACGAATGGTCCGCTCCATTTCGACTTCAATTTCCCTGGAAACAGTCTCAACCGTGAGTTATAAAGTAAAGCCAACTTACCCACTTCCAAATTTTTATCGATGATGTGGCGATCGTGAAGTTTTTTCAGAGCAAGTTTCTGTCTCCAAGCGCAGTCATATGCTTCTTTCCTCATTTCTTCAAGATAAGTCAACTCTAACTTTCGATATTCGCCTACTTCTCCATGATCCATATTGAGCTTCCAAATCGCCCAACTTGCTATATGCTCTAGCTCAACCGGTAGATGACACGCCTTCCCATAAACTAACTAAAAAGGGGTTAAGTCAAACACTGTTTTGTATGCAGTTCTATACGCCCATAGTGCATCTACCAGTTTTGTGGCCCAGTCTTTCCTATTCGAGCCCACTGTCTTCTCTAAGATGCTCTTCAACTGGCGGTTGCTGGTTTCAACTTGACCGAAGGTTTGAGGGTGGTAATGGGTAGCCACCTTGTGTCGTACTCCGCACTTATTCATCAATCTTTCAAATGCTCTATTGCAGAAGTGACTCCCTCCATCACTTATTATCATTCTAGGGACTCCAAACCAGCTGAATATATTTTCTTTTAGAAACTTCAAAATGATGTCAGCATTAGCCTTGTGATTTGTACATATTTGTATGTGATTTTCATGTGTTTTTGCATTGTACGTTGTGTTCTTTTAGGGTGTTTAGGTTTATCTTTTTATCGTTTTTCTTCCTTTTGATGTTTTTCGTCTCATTTGGTGTTTAATGTGTTTTTACTTTATTTTATATGAAATAATCCAATTTTGCTTTATTTTAGTGTTATAGCTCGAGAAGACGAAGATTGGATAAGCAATGTGCTGTGCTGACACTGGGTTACCCAGTGTCCGAGTCATGCTGACACTAGTTGCCGCAGCCTGGCTCGCGTCGACTGACGCACCGTCGACGCACAGGTTCTGAAGCGTCGATCCTAGGCCCGTCAGTCGATGCACTGTCGATGCTACGCCCGCGTCGACTGACGCACCGTCGACGCAAAGGTTCTGAAGCGTCGATCCTAGCTCCGTCGATCGATGCGCTGCCTGTCCACGCGTGCAGCCTGGCTCGCGTTGACTGACGCACCGTCGATGCACTGTCGACGCTCCGACAGTTTGAGCGGTTATTTTCGAAATTCTATAAAAGGCCGGTGGTTTCTTCATTTTCCAGGTGCTGGGACGAGGGGGAAAGGTCCAGAATGAAACAGAGAGCCCTCGGTTCATGCCACCATTCAATTCAAGCAAGATTGGATATAATAGTTCGTTGATGCATCGTTTTCTATGTCGTCCGACGATCAAGACCGTTCTCGACGCTGAAGATCGCTCGATTGATGTTGCTTCCTTAGATAATAAGTTTTTCTGCACTTTATTTAATAGTTTTTATAGTGTAGCTTTGGTTTTCCTTTGAATGTTAATGTTGAACTTTGATAGCATAATTTAGTGTAATCCTTTTACTTGTTTTCTTGTTGTTAATTTATGTTTATACTTCATGCTTGTATTGAAGTCTTCATGTTCATGTTTTGGTTTCATGCTTGGGCTGAAATTATGTTGTTGATCATGATGATCTTGTTAGCTAATTTAACGTTCTAGTGCTTAGAATTGTTTAGAACCATCGGGCTCGACAACCCCGATTGTGGAGATGATTTTATGCACTAGAACATTCATTTTTATTAATCGTTGTTATAAGCTTTTTATTTCATTGCTCGTAGATGTTAGAACCCTTGAACCTAATTGGATCGAGTGTTTAGTTTAGTTTAGTTTAGTTTTTATTTTCATTTCTACGTTGATAAAATCAAACACCGGAATAGTTTCTGATTAGTCTTCCTTGTGATTCGACTCGAGTCAACTTATCGCCTACAATAGCTCCGTTCTCTTGCAGACGAGCTTTTTATTTTAACGATAAAAAGTTCGATTCACCTTGCGTGTTGGGATAGCCTCCACCCATTTGGACACATAATCAACGCCCACCAGGATGTACTCAAAATTGCCGCTCCTTGGAAACGGTCCCATAAAGTCAATTCCCCACACGTCAAAAATCTCGACTACTTGATTGGGAACGAGAGGCATCTCGTCCCGCTTTCCTATGTTCCCTATTCTTTAACAATCGTCACAGTTCCTGCAATATTCATAAACATCAGCGAATAGGGTTGGGCAATAAAAACCTGCCAAAAGGATCTTCAAAGCGGTCCTTTGTGCTCCAAAATGTCCACCAAGGTCGTGGAAGAACTGCATAATGCTTATCATCTCGTCATCCGGAACACAGCGCCTATTTAGTCCGTCCTTGCACCTTTTGAATACGAAGTGGTCGTCCCAGAAATAACTCCTGCATTTATGCAAAAACCTTTTTCTCTCTTGGTAGTTCATATGATTAGGTATAATACCATAAGCAAGATAATTCACGATATCCGCATACCAAGGAGTAATAGAAGCATTAAGAACATAAGCATTTTCATAGGGAAATAGATCATCAATCATGCATTTCTCATCATTTTCAGTTACCATCCTAGACAGGTGATCAGCTACAACATTTTCACAGCTATGTCTATCTTTAATTCTACATCAAATTCTTGTAACAGTAAAATCAAACGAGTCAAACGTGGTTTACTTTGTGGCTTAGCAAATAAATAGCGTAAAGAAGCGTGATCAGTATGCATAATGACTCTAGCCCGTACAATATATGATCGAAATTTATCTAAAGAGAATACGACTGCTAACAATTCCTTTTCAGTAGTTGTGTAGTTGCGTTGGGCATCATTAAGCATGTAACTCGCATAGAAAATAACCCTAAGCAATTTATCAACATGTTGTCCGAGAACAGACCCTACTGCTTTGTTAGACGCATCACACATTATTTCAAGTGGAAGGGTCCAATCAGAAGCAACAACAACTGGTGCTGATGTAAGCTTCTCCTTAAGAGTCTCGAATGCATTCAAACAAGTTTCACCAAACACAAACAGAGTATCTTGAGCTAAGAATTTACAAAGTGGGCGACTAATTTTCGAAAAATCTTTAATAAAACCCTGCATGCCCAAGTAAACTCCAGACTCCTTTAATATCGCGAGGAGGGGAAGAGTTTCAATGACGTCAATTTTTACCTTGTCTACTTCCAACCCTCTACTAGAAACAACATGACCTAGCATAGTGCCACTTTTAACCATAAAATGGGGTTTCTCCCAACTCAATGTAAGACTTTTCTCCATGCAACGTTCTAATATTTTAGTCAAATTAGCTAGACAACTATTAAATGAATCCCCGAAAATAGGAAAATCATCCATAAACACTTCCAGAAAGTCGTAAATAAAATCAGTAAAGATAGAAAGCATACACCTTTGAAAAGTTGTTGGAGCATTGCATAGACCAAACGGCATCCTCTGGAATGCAAATGTGTCAAGGGGCACGTCAAGGTAGTCTTGCTTTGATCCTCCGGGGCGATAGCCACTTGATAATAACCAGACAGGCCATCCAAGAAACAGTAGAATTCGTGTCCGGCCAGTTTGTCGAGAAGTTGGTCAATAAATGGCAATGGAAAGTGGTCCTTCCTCGTGGCTGCGTTCATCTTTCTATAATCAATACACATTCTCCATCCCGTGGTCAGTCTGGTTGAGACAATCTCGCCTTTCTCATTTTCGATTATGGTGATGCCGCCTTTTTTGGGTACTACATGAACCGGGCTCACCCATTTACTATCAGAAACTGCGTAAATGACCCCCTCTTCTTTCAACTTCAAAATCTCTTTCTTTACCACTTCACACAACGTTGGCGTCAATCTACGCTGGCTGTCTCGTACTGGTCTTGCATCGGGTTCTAGCTCGATTCGGTGTATACACGTAACATGGCTTATCCCCTTGATGTCACTAATGCTCCATCCTATATCTTCTTTGTGCGTGCTCAGTACTGCTATCAATTTCTTCTCTTCGTGTTCCTCCAAAGCTGAATATATGATGACGGGTTTCGTTTCGTTGGGCTCGAGAAAAACGTACTTCAAATGAATTGGTAGTGGTTTTAACTCCACTTTTGGCCCGAGTTTGGGTGTGTTAGCTATCTCACACAACTCTTTATCAAAATCTTCAAATCCTTCATACTCTTCGGTGATTTCGTTCAAATCTATATCCAACATCTCTGCCACCCTGCTTAAAAATCTTGAGTCGTCCTCGATGCTTGACTCATCTAGCACAGTGATCCCCTTGAGTTCGTGAATGCAAGATGCAATAGGATCAATAAATGAAAAATCTTCATGCATGAGCAGAGAGGGAGTGTTGTGGATATCTTTAATCGAGAATGTGATGGTCTCTCCCAAAATGGATAAGGTCATTCTCACTTTGTGTACGTTAATTAGTGTATGAGAGGTGGACATGAATGGTCGTCTCTTGATAGTATGCTCCGTGCCTTCCTTTGGGACTTCGCCGACATCAAGTATGACAAAATCAACTGGAATTACCAATTCGCCAACTTGGACTAAAACGTCTTCAACTATGCCAAGTGGTTGTCTTACTGATCGATCCGCCAATTGTAGTCGCATCGTTGTTGGCCTCATTGTTCCAGGGTCGAATTCTTTATACAGCGAGTACGACACTAAATTGATTCCGGCGCCAAGGTCGAGTAATTTGTACATATTTGTATGTGATTTTTGTGTGTTTTTGCATTGTATGTTGTGTGCTTTTAGGGTGTTTAAGTTTATCTTTTTATCGTTTTTCTTCCTTTTGATGTTTTTCATCTCGTGTGGTGTTTAATGTGTTATTACTTTATTTTATATGAAACAATCTAATTTTGCTTTATTTTAGTGTTATAGCTCGAGACGATGAAGATTGGACAAGCAATGTGCTGTGCTGACACTGGATACCAGTCTGACACTGGGTTACCCAGCGTCTGAGTCATGCTGACACTAGCTGCCGATGCCCGCAGCCTGGCTCGCGTCGATGCAAATGTTCTGAAGCATCAATCATATCTCCGTCGATCGACGCACTGCCTATCGACGCGTGCAGACTGGCTCGCGTCGACCGACGCACCGTCGATGCAAATGTTCTGAAGCATCGATCCTAGCTCCGCCGATCGACACTTTTCCTATCGATGCGTGTATCCTGGCTCGCGTCGACTGACGCACCGTCGACGCACTGTCGATGCTCCGGCAGTTTGAGCGGTTATTTTTGAAATTCTATAAAAAGCCGGTGGTTTCTTCGTTTTGAGTGTGCTGGGACGATGGGGAAAGGTCAGAATAATACAGAAGACCCTCGGTTCATGACACCATTTCAATTCACGCAAAATTAAAGTTAGATAATGCGTAGTTTCGTCGTTTCTATGTTGTCCATCGTTCAAAGCCGTTTCTCGCTGCCGAAGATCATTTGATGGCTGATGCTTTCTTAGAATATTAGTTTTTCTGCACTTTATTTAATTGTTTTTATAGTGTAGCTTTGGTTTTCCTTTGAATGTTAATGTTGAATTTTGATAGCATAATTTAGTGTAATCCTTTTACGGTTCTTCTTGTTGTTAATTTACGTTTATGTTTCATGCTTGTGTTGAAATGATCATGTTCATGCTTTTGTTGATGCGATTGAATATGCTAATGCTTGCTGGCTAAATTTATCATTCTAGTGCCTAGGGTCATTTAGAACCATCGGGATTGAAAACCCGATCGTGGAGATGATTATATGCACTAAAACCTTCGTTTTCTTTATCGTTTTTAAAAGATTTTTATTTTCTTGCTCGTAGATGTTAGAAAACCTTCAAACCAAATTGGATCGAGTGTTTAGTTTAGTTTAGTTTAGTTTTTATTTTTATTTCTATGTACGTAAAATCGAACACCAGAATAGTTTCCGATTAGTCTTCCTTGTGATTCGACTCGAGTCAACTTATCGCCTACAATAGCTCCATTCTCTTGTGGACGAGCTTTTATTTTTAACGCAAAAAAGTTCGATTCAAAATTTAGCACCGTTGCCGGGGAAGGCTAAAGGCTGCGATTTTTGGCGTTTGCTTTTATTTGTTTGTTTGTGTTAGTGTTTGTTGTTGAATTTTGTTTTTGTTTATTTTTGTAATTTTTGGTGCATTTAATCTCGGTTTTTGAGTATTGTGCTTTGTAGCCACATTTTTGAAAACTCGAGATTTTAGATTGAAGATGGCGAATTATCGAGTTAGTTTGTCATATGATGACCCTTAAGCTCCAACTCTCGATTGTCAAGTCCCTCCATCGTATTATAACCCGTATGCTCCGAGCGGTCAAGAATGGGCCCATGCTTTTGACTATTCAGGCCCATGTCCTCCAAATTGTTGTAATCCGAGCATGGATTCTTATGGATATTATGATCCGTGTCTTGACGATTCTTATGCTCAATTTGCCCCGCCTTATCCGCACGCGAACTCGTATGCTCCTACGTTTCCAGATTTTCATTCTTCGAGCTACGACGTTTACACTCCACCCACATCCAATGCGTATATTTCGAGTGGCGATCATTCCGTCACTGTTTCTCAAGATTTTTTAGCCGAGATTGTGGAAGCAACTCGACGTATGGATGAACGCATAGAACGCCTCGATATTCAGTTAGAGCAATTTGACAACAAGGTGTACGAGCTAGACCAACCTTGTCATGAGGAGTTGACCGTCTTTGATATGAAAAACTCCACCTTTGTTGATGGCAGTTCCAGCTTTGATGATATTTTGAACGAGGTGTGCGAAGATGTAAAATTTGTGGGTGAGAAGAAGGAGGTGGAAGTCGGCAGTGTCTCTCCCGTGCTTTTTGAGGATTATATACACGATTGTGTGGGAGAGTTGCCTTCGGGTGAATTTATTGAACCTCTTATCGTGCCGCCTGACGCTTTGTACGAACATGAGAATGAGGTGTTTGGAGAGAAAGTTGAGAAGAAGACCGTTTGCATCCCGGGACGTGATTTTTATGCCCGCATTGGTGATTGTCATCACCAATTCTTTCTTTTAGAGAATACCAAGGTGTGGCACGACCGTCATCTATTTTTAGACCCGGGATAACATCGAATGGACGTCGTCAAGACAAAGACGTTAAAAAAGCGCTTCTTGGGAGGCAACCCAAGCCCCTTTTAACTTTATATATTTTTGTGTGTTTTTTGTTTCTTTTCGTTTCAGGTTCCCCTCAACTTTGAAGCTCGTTGGACATTTTTGGACGCTCGACTCATTACTACAAGCGCAAATTCAGGGACGTCTCTCTCTCTTTTTCTTCCTTTTACCATACCTTGCTTAATTTTTCATTTTATACAATGTGGACATTGTATGGTTTGAGTGTGGGGGGGTTGTCCTTTGGTTGGTAATTGTTCGTATGCTTGCTTGTGGTTGATTTGAGTTGTGTGTATTGATATTGATTGGAACCTTGACGAAGTGACGTGGTTAGATGCTTTGGTTAGGATATTTAGATTTCCGTTCGAACAATAGTGTAATTGTGGGGAATGATATGTAAATAATCTATGAAATGTCTTGTCTTTTGTTCTATTCTTGTTTCGGTCCAAAGAGTCGAATACTCTCTACTAGCCCCATTTTTGGTTAACCTCTATAGGATTTTATGTAATTTTTGTTTTTATTTTGGAGACGTTAAAACTCCACGTGCAAAGTTGAAAAATATTATCAGTTGCACTTAGCAACGTAAGGTTGGATTCAATGATCTCTCGTTTGTGATTTATGTAAATTATGTTCATTTAGTACCTTATCTCTTTAGGTACTCATAAAAAAAGTTATTATTAAATAAAAAAAAGAAAGAAAAAGAAAAAAAAAGAAAAAAAAAAGAAAAAGAAAGAATAAGTACAAGAAGAGAGAACCTTGTACAAGTTGAGTTCTTATTTTTATTTTTATTTCTTAGGTTGTTTTGTTAAAGAGGTGTATAGATGACTGGGCTAGTTGGGTGACGACTTGGCGGTTTGAGCAGAAATAGACTTTGGCCGAGGCATGGATGGGTGACGTACATGGAGGTCAACTCATTACTTTTAGGTGTTCGGAAGCTAGTCTAAATCTCTTATCTAAACGTTATCGTGTCGTCCTTTTAGTTGAGTTTTTAGTCGATCTAATGCATTAACTTCTTGAATCATATGGATGCATTAGTAATTAAGTCATCGGGTAATTAGATTTTCTCTAATTTTGCGTGAATTGAAATGGTGGCATGAACCGAGGGTCTTCTGTATTATTCTGACCTTTCCCCATCGTCCCAACACACTCAAAACGAAGAAACCACCGGCTTTTTATAGAATTTCGAAAATAACCGCTCAAACTGCCGGAGCATCGATAGTGCGTCGATGGTGCGTCGGTCGACGCGAGCCAGGATGCACGCGTCGATAGGCAAAGCATCGATCGACGGAGCTAGGATCGACACTTCAGAACATTTGCATCGACGGTGCGTCGGTCGACGCGAGCCAGGCTGCACGCGTCGATAGGTAGTGCGTCGATCGACGGAGCTAGGATCGACGCTTCAGAACATTTGCATCGACGGTGCGTCGGTCGACGCGAGCCAGGCTGGTGTCGGCAGCTAGTGTCAGCATGACTCGGACACTGGGTAACCCAGTGTCAGACTGGTACCCAGTGTCAGCACAGCACATTGCTTGTCCAATCTTCGTCGTCTCGAGCTATAACACTAAAATAAAACAAAATTAGATTATTTCATATAAAATAAAGTAAAAACACATTAAACACCAAACGAGACGAAAAAATCAAAAGGAAGAAAAACGATAAAAAGATAAACCTAAACACCTAAAAGCACACAACATACAATGCAAAAACACACGAAATCACATACAAATATGTACAAATCAATCCCCACACTTAGCTTTTTGCTTGTCCTCAAGCAAAATCTAATATAGACGTAGACAAG